>OY856186.1:456424928-456522191 GCA_963693315.1 Diogma glabrata | reverse complement strand
CAGCAAATTTTACCTGCACTCTTGCCACCGCCTTCTGCATCTGATGGTTTTGTTAAGCCACAATCAACCCATTGGTTTAGTAGTAGCTTTTATCTTCAATCTGTCTTTCGATACCCAAACCTGTGAAGGGAAATTGGGATTTTTTAAAATTGGGATTTAGGTCAAACGTTCCTTACTTTTTGGCTTCGCCATTCCACCTTCAACGGGCTTCCTTTGAATAAGAGACGAAGATATTTCAGATTTCCTGTTCCAGTACTTTGAGATATTATAGTCTGATTTTTTTCGTTTCTATTTATCAAATCAGTTTTAAAATCAAACCTATCGGTGTTACGTTTTGCCCCATCCTTTTACGGTTCAAATAAAAAGCGTAGAACTGTCATCTTTCAACAGAGATTTTCTCAACAGAGTCTTCTATCTCTAGAATGCCTTAACCTCATGGGTTTTCCAAGATAGCTTTAATCCTCAAAATTTTAAAGCTGTTGCGCCCAAGCCCTGTGTGACTCTTTTTTCGTATCCTCCTTTCTTCACAGCAGACGACCCTCTTTCTACTTTTTTTTTTAAATGTGTTGTGTAGTAGGAATTACAATATGTGTCGCAACAACACATAAAAACCGCAATAACATGCGTTCTAAGGTTGATGGACGCAAATTTGTTTTTTCTTGTTTTTTAGGGTTCCGTACTTTGAAAAAGTAAAAACGGTACCCTATTGGTGAGACTTCGGTGTCCGTCCGAATTTCTACATAATCAATTTACTCACAAACTATAAATGCTATCAACTTGAAATTTTCTGTAGTTATTAAATGTGTTGTCCCACACCTGGGTGGTTATTTCGTAGCGTTATCTCACTAGGTGAGATAAAAAGTTAGATAAAATATTTGTCTTTGCACATAATTTGTGCGATAAAAAAAACATCATTTTTTTATCTCACTATTTATCTCACCTAGTGAGATAACGCTACAAAATAACCACCCTGATGATAACGATGATATAGATGTTTTTATCTATATTTTATGAACATAGGTAAGGAGATAGTAAAAAAAAAGTTTTTTTAAGGAATCGAGTTTAGTCTATAAAAATCGAAAAAAATGGAAGTATTTCAGAAAAAATTTTTATTGAATTTTCGACTGCTTAGTTTTTGAGTTATTACCAAAAAGGACTGGTTTTTTTGTCCCCCCCTTAACTTCGAACATTACAAAAGAAAAAATTTAAAAAAATTCATGGGAGTAGGGATTTTGCTAAATCGAGACTAAACTTTTTTTTTTGTTGTTATAATTTCAAATGTTCATTAGGGGGGTTTAAAGTAGAAATTTTGAAAAAAAAAAAATATTGGCATGTGGGGTATCATATGAAAGGCGATTTTTTTTGTAGTGCAAAAGAGTTTTTTTTGTAATTTTCGGAAGCACAGTTTTCGATTTATTTTCAAAATGTAAAATTTATTTTTGTCCCCCCTCTTAACTTCGAACATTATAAAAGAAAAAATTTAAAAAAATTCATGGATGTAGGGATTTCGCTAAATCGAAACAAAAACTTTTTTTTGTTATAATTTCAACTGTTCATTAGAGGTAGTTTAAAGTAGAAATTTTGAAAAAAATTATTTTTGATCATGGCATGTGGGGTGTCATATGAAAGGTGATTTTTTTTGTAGTGCAAGAGAGTTTTTTTTGTAATTTTCGAAAGCACAGTTTTCGATTTATTTTCAAAAATGTAAAAATTATTTTTGCCCCCTCCCCCCCCCCCCTTAACATCGAACATTACAAAGTAAAAACTTTAAAAAAAATTCATGGGTGTAGGGATTTTGCTAAATCGAAACTAAAGCTTTTTTTTTTGTTGTTATGATTTCAATTGTTCATTAGAAGCGGTTTAAAGTAGAAATTTGGAAACAAAATTATTTTTGATCATGGTATGTGGGGTGTCATATGAAAGGTGATTTTTTTTGTAGTGTAAAAGTTTTTTTTTGTAATTATTTAAAGCACAGTTTTCGTCTTATTTTCAAAAATGTTTTTTTTAAATTATCTGGTATCTCACGTTAGCTCGTATGTCAATAGCAGGGACTGGAGTACGCGGGGTTGTCACACCCGTAGATCAAAAATAAAAACAATTTACAAATAAAAAAAATTGATCTATGCGGCAAAACCAACCAACAAAACTTCCAAATTTTTCACGCACTTTCGTGGCATGTGACTCTCTTCGTCACATATCCAGCATCTGATATTGCTTCTCCCTCTGCCAATACTTAACCTCTGATGTACTTCTCTACATCCACATCTGCATATTCCGGAGACTTTTTACATTATGCTGGCAACACTTCAGCTCTATTTTGTTTAACTCCTTTTTTTGGTCGCTGTCGTATTTTCGATCCAACGCGTATCGCTTCTGCATAACTTTTGCAATCGTTTGTCGACACCGACTGTAATGTTTCAGACCCTTCTACCTTTTTTATTTGATTTTTTTTAGGAGTAAAGTAATGAGTAATGTCGAACTCGGACAACAAATTCGATTCTGTCAAGATGGAGCAGAATGGAAAACACAAAAAAAGGAACGAAAGGTAATTCTTAACAGGTGATTCAAAAGTTAAGAATGGAGATTTGAACTTTTACGCTAATCGAATTTCTTACAAAAACTTGCGCTCTGCATCGAAGCAATTTTATTTTTGCAATAAAGACGTTCAAATGTTTAAACAAAAAAATATAAATTTGAATAGTTTTGATTCGAACTTTGACATCTGTTGTTTCCATTTCAAAAATTATATATAGAGGTCGTGTCCTTTTCATTTTGCAACCTGTAATTGTCAACTAAATATTGTTCTTATTCGTTTATGAGATTTATTTTCGTTTATCTGGTTTAATGTCTTAAAAGTCCCTGTTTTAATTGCAATTTTATTAAGTTCTTTATGCTTTTTATTCCAAAAACTTATTAAATTTTTTTTACTGGGGGAAATAAATAAAGTTTTAATTTTTCGTCACTTAAAATTTAAATGATTTTCAAATGAATAGCTTTTTTGATAAATTTTTTGATTTAACTTTTTTTATTTGTTTTTTTTTTAGATTTAATTGTGCTGTGGTTAAAGAAAAAATTAGATCAAAATTTGTGGTTTGGAAAAATTGAGAGTAGGATGAGGATTTTTGTGGTAATTACGATTAAAAACCAAAGACGCAACTCATTTGTCATGTCTTATTTGAAATTATAAAATTATCATGAAAAAAACTATTTTTGACTTACCGACTAATGCTAAGATTACCGTTAACAGCGGAGCAGCAGGAAATCTTACTGATACATTGAATTCAAGCATTTGTAGAAGGTCAACTGAAAAAATGGAAAATATATTGGTTTTGAAAGTTTATTGTTCAATCCTAAATTTGAGAAAATTATAATTACACTGTTTCAACACTTTTAATACAGTATATAAACAAAAGTGAAAAATTAATATTAATTTATTTCTTGACATATCAATACGTTCAAGTTTCAAACATTTTTTTTTGTCAAAACAAAGAAAACGGATAATAGGAAGAATATCAACATAAGAGCCAACAATATTATTTTATTATTATTATTTTTATACATTTTGTGTTTTCTTTAATATATTAATAGAAGAAAAAAAAGTTTATTTTCTGTGTCAATATTTGGACATGCTCCATTTCATATACGATTGATATTATTATTATGATTAAAATATGACAAACGTAACATATGAAAACAGACAATATTAAAAAACGTTTTTATATACTTTGTAATGACGAGAAGATTGACATTAGTTTACAAGAACTGGAAGAGAAAATTAGTAGAGAATTGAAGTTTCTTTTGAAAAATTTAAAGTTGACAAACTTTTGCAACTTATTGCTAACATAATCTTAGTTCAATAAAAATAATTTACTATTTTTCCAAAATACGCCAGTGTTAAACACAAACAATCAGATTTCCAACAAACACAAATTTTGGTAGTTATATACTCGCTTCACATTCTAATGACAACATGATAGATGTACGTTCAAACTCGTGAAAATTTGAGAGACTTAATGATAAGTACATTTATTTATCATTCAAAAATTTCATAAATATATGGGTAGTTCTACAAACATAGGAATTTTGGACGGCTCTGCTTATTTCGTATATTAATATGAAAAAAAAACTTTTTTCAAATGAAATTTGTAAACCTTAACTATGTCTAGCTGGTCACCCAAAATAAACCCGTTTCGAAATATATTTCTTAGAAAAAAAATTATTCAAAACGTCAAATTATCAGTCCCCTGACGTGTCCCACCTTGAAAGTCAAAGCTGGTAAACTAAATAATCAATGATTCTAAGTGTGTAGAGACAAATTTACACTGTAGTAATAATTTTGAATAATGATGCTTTGATAATGTGTAAATAATCATAACATTACTCTATATTTCATATAAGATATATCCTATTAAAGTTTGTCCCACGAATTTGTTATTATTCTCCTGCCCAATCAAACACATTGAAAATATTGGAAATTCATATTTCTATCAAGTTATCGCTCGTCACAGGAATTAATTAAAGTTCAATAAATATAATATTGCAAGTGTTTTACTTAGTCCGAGGTTTTATCAATCAAAACAGTCATCATTGCTAGCAAGATCGTGTTTTGTCCAGTCACATTATCAGTCCCCTGGTAAGTATTTTCGTAAAAAGTATTTTAATTACAGGTAATTTTGTAGTTTTATACGTCGTGAATATGTATTGCCTTGGTATAGAATCCGTTTATTTTTTTTAGACGTAATTTTGTCATTTTTAAGCGAAATACTGATGAATTCTCAGTCCCGTGGTTCTCCGTCCCCTGGAAGATTTAATAGTGGGTAGACTTAGATAAATGTTTATTTCGTATTTTGAGATAGTATTGAGATAATTTTGAGTTAATTTAGGAGCAAGAAGGATATTTTTTAATTTTGACTCTTGTATTTTTTTGTTTTTTTTTTTTTTTTGACTGGCCACATTCAGAAAAGTTGAAAGAACGTCATCAACTTTAACTAAAACTAGTTGTCAGAACTTATACGCAAAAAACATGTCGTGCCGTAATTAGCTCCATTTTCATCCTCCCAGTTTTATTACAGCCAGAATAGCAAAGGTACATTGACTAACCGTTTTTTGAGTGTTTTTTTTTTCAACAGTAAAACGACAATCTAATATTTAATCCAAACTTCTGGGCATTATCACCATTTTTCTTCACCATATTTAAAACTTGTCAATATTTTGATAATTTACTAACAATTGATCAAGCCTTTTGTTTTTGTAAAATTGTGGAACCAAATCAGTAAGAAGGAGAAAATGTATGTATGTGTGCTGTTCGTTCGCAAACGTATGGTATTTTAATAAGACTTGATACATAGTCCCAGTTTGCTCTGAAAGGGTAGAATTCTTAAATTCTTTTTAAAATTGAACAAAGTGGGGAGAGGTATCTCTAACAACTGTTTATTTAAAAATTCAATAACTGTTAGTCCCTGAAACTCAATCGTTTTGTTACTTGATAAAGAGTTTTTGTAGTGTTTGCAATAATTCTGCATACCAACTTTCGGTTCGCCATAGGGATTTAAATGTTTATTATATTTGTTTAAGGTTCAAATTCCCACTACAGCCTACCGCTATGAAGCGATTTTCATGAAATTTTACAAAGCGATATCAGTAGTCATGATAAAGATTTAAGTAGTCCACCGTCTACTATACAGCTGCCTATTTTTTTTTTCCTTTATTTTTTATGTTTGTTTGAACTCTGCAGTCTTCGTTTATGTTGTTGTTGTTGTACCAACGTTGATAAAGTGCTACTCGTTCGATTCCATTTCTAAATTCAGAAAGTCTGCTACGACCTTTGGGCGGAGCGTCAGATCCCTCTTCGTCAGGTCCGTCGCATTGTCTGGACATGTAAATAGTTGTTCAACATCATGTGGAGTGTCCTCACACGCGGAACACTAGTAAATACTTTAGGAGTCGATTCGGTTCATGTAATTATATAACATTCGTAACCAGCCGGATCTTAGTTGAGCTAGAATGCATCTAGTGCTGCGAGGCAATTGGTTTTCTTCTGCAGCGACTTGTGGTGGTTTTTCATTTAGAACTCAGTTATGTATGTAGTTGTTTATTGTTTCTTCTACAGCCTGGGTGTGAAGCCTATTTATACCACTTTTATATGTAAGCTCATCGACACTTCTGGTGTTTGGATCTTCTCTAACATCAGTTTGAAGAAGCTTTGCAGTTTTCCTTATGGTTCTAGGTGGTGACGCCATTAACAGGATGTCATGCATGGATGTTGCTGTTTGTGGCAGACCCATATGTATTGTCTAGATAGCATCTAATTGTGTTCCTGGGCCAGCAAGATATTACATTCCTCATGTAGGTGATCTCTATGAGCCATAAGGTAGCATCCAGTAGCTGTTCTCAAAGCTGCATTTTGTGTGGTTTGTATCTTCTTCCAGTGCGTATCAGAAACTTGAGGCTTCCATATTGGTGCTGCGTAGTTTAGAAAGGGTTTACCTTTAGATTTGTAAGTTGTGATAACTGTGTTTTTGTCCTTTCCTCATCTTCCAGCTAGCGCTTTCAATGTATTGTTTCTGCTTTTCAGCCTCGTGTTCAACTGTTGTGCGTGGACATTGAACCTGAGTAGAGGTTCGCATGTTACTCCCAGCAATATCAGATTTGTAACTGCAGGAATGAGCACGTTGTCAATACGGATGTTTAGTTTTGTATTCACCTCCTTCGGCCAGGGTAAAATAATTGTAGTAGTAAATTTTTCGGACGACAGTAGCAGCTTTCTGCTTCTAAACCATTCATTAAGGGAAGTAAGGTATTCGTTCAACATATTGGTGAGTTGTTCCAGATCGTTTCCTGTGGCAAGTACCGTGCAGTCGTCTGCATATGATATGATGGTTATACCTTTTGGTGGAGTAGATAGACTGTTTAGGTAGATTTGAAAAGTGAAAAAGTGCTCTCTCCATCCAATTCACCTTTTGGTACCCCTTTTCTTAGTGTTCTCATTTTTGATTTTGGATTTATGAAATAAACATATGTTTGGCGGCTTCTTAAGTAGTTACACAACCAACGCTTTATTATGCCTGGCACGTTGGTATTTAGGATGTTGTTTAGTAATGCGACGTGTGACACTGTGTCAAACAAATTTTTCACTCCATACCAATTGCTCCATGTTTATAAGTCCTATATTCGTCCCTGTATGGAGTACTGCTGTCAAGTTTGGGGTGCTGCCTCTGTTTCCATCTTGGCCCTCTTGGACTCTGTTCAAAAGCGAGCTATACGAATTGTAGGTGATCGAACTTTGACATCAAAACTTGATTCCCTATAACATCGTCGCACTGTTGCTGACCTCGTTGTTTTTTACAAATATCGTCATCAGCAGTGCTCAGATGAAATCAGCGGCATCATGCCTCAAACTTATTCTTACCCCCGTTCCACTCGGCAATCGGCTGCCGCAACCAGTGAAACGGTAAAGATCCCGCGCTGTCATACTGGCAGATCGCAGAGTGTCTTCTTTGTCTCCGAACTGCGTACAAATGGAATAGTTTGCCGGAACACTTAGTCTCAGGTGGCTTCAACCCACAGATGTTTAAAAAAAGCGTTAATCTACACCTTAGAACGCCAGTTGTTGTGGGACCCAGGTCTAGACCTGGGTCTTAAAAGGTATTTATGTGTTGTTGTGACACATATTCTAAACCCAATTACACAACACATTTTATTAAAAAAAAAAAAAAAAAACGTTTTTGATAGACCAAGTGCGAATAGGATTGTTCTTCCACATGGCTGCTTTTGGTGTAGACAATCGCTGATTTCGTTTTGAATTTTGTGGAGGGCGGTGGTTATAATGTGTCCTTTCCGGAGACCGGAAGCCATGCTGGTGTGGAGTTAGGTAGTAAGTGCTCGATATCATAGGTAGCAGAAGTGATTCAATTAGTTTTACAAAAGATGAGAAGATGGAGATTGACCTGTATGACTTTCCTTCTTCTTCAGGTTTGGCGGGTTTTAGATTAGGGCTAATTTTAGCCGTTTTCCAAACATTCAGTATCTGGAGAGTATTTAGTGTTGTAGTGATGTAGTTCACTCCCTTGGGTCCAATGCGTTTAAGCATGATAGCTGATATGGGGGGGTCCAATTGTTTTTGATGGTTTGATTTTTCTAATTGGCGTCTCAATTTATAAAACTGATATTCTCAGTACTGTCATCTTTAAGTTTTCGGAAGTGTCTGAGGACTGGATCTAGACTCCTCATGTTTGCCTTTCTGTAAACTGTGTATTAAAATTAAATTACGAGGCGCAATTCCTAGAGTTTTCTATAGGAATATCGCTGAAGGAGATCACGCAATTATTTTCAGGTCTCCGAGGATGAGTAAACCCATAGGCTTTTACTTGGACCAAAGTTCGATTTAGTCACTACTCTCCATTTGTTCCTCTTGTGTTCTATGACTAATTTGTTTATTTGCTGGTTTCGGTCTCGGATTCTGGGATTGGCTAGATCTGTTTTTCGGATGTCATTTCAAACAACGGCAATAACAGTTGCTTCTGGTGGGAAATTAAATTTAATAGATTGTCTACCAGAGGGATATAACGCGCTTTAGCTTTGTTAAAAATACCTCTAAACTTTTTCTCCTCCGAGAGGGTGTTAAGTGATGCAAATAGTTTGCTGTATTCATTTTCATTAAAATTGGTAAAATTTACCCAGTCAGTTTTGTTAAAATGTTTTCTTCTCGGATTTTGCTAGGTTGATAGAGGGGTTTAGGGTGATGATGATCGACACATGATGAATGGCATGCTAGCAAGGGAGACATCTGGGAATGCATAAGAGTTGCTTGTTACTCTAGTCGGTTGTGATTCATTGAGGACTCCAAAGATGGAGAAGTCGATTTGATCTGCAATAGAGAGTGCTATAGATCGTGGTGTGCGTTCACATCTCCGAGTATACGACAATCGTTGTTATTAAGCAAATGTACAATATAAGGTTCATAACCTGTATCACGGCTGCTCACTGGTGGTATGTATTATATTGACAAGTGTTATCTCCGTGTTACCGGACTTTTGATTACTAATTGTTCAAGATGCACATCATTTGCTGCTTGAAGGGTGGTTGTACGGTAGTATAAGTAACGCTTTTATCTACGATAAAAGCAAGACCACCACCCTTGTCCTTGTGGATGGTCGGGCCCCAGAAGTATTTGAAAGAATTTTCGGCCAAGAACCATCACAACAATCTTTACAAAACGTTTGCGTCCATAAATCAATTTGATGACACTTAGAAAAAAAATAAATTTGTATAGCAAGGATTAGTTTTGCACCACTGGAAAGTGACATCTGGTAGTGGAATGTGCCGTTAATGCGTTAATGCTTACGGCAGATCGGATAGCATGGACACAAATCACATAGGTTTCTGTTAGAATATATTATAAACGAGAACCTATACACACTTTATTAAAAGAATTAAAAATATTAAAATAAAGACAATTTCATGCTGTCCTTATCAAATCACAACACAACCATGTTCGAAATAGTTAATATGACTGATACACTATATAAAAAGTAGCTAAAATGACAATCATAAACCGTTCAAAACAACCTGCCTAACTACTTTTGTGCAGTAGCAGACACTATATCGCACCCTCAGTAGAATAGTGTTGCAACTTTCCAAAATTTGTTTTGTGTATTTACATCATTTTTAATTGTTTTTGTATGCTACCCGTAACAGCGAATTCAAAGAAATCTGCGCAATCAAAGCTGCACAAAAGTGTGTCTTATAGAGATATAAGTTTCCAGGATTGAACTGTATAGTCCTACAGTGACTGCAAACAGGACAGAAATTACTTACATAAGAATCAGTCAAGCCGAAGGCTTACATAAGAATCAGTTTAACATCACGCATGTTAAGACAATGGCAAATGCCATGGACATCTATGTACGAACAAGTTTCCAGTTGTGATACAACACCTCAGACTCATCATTTAAATAGGATATTGGTCGTAAAAATGTTAATAGTACCATAGTAAGCTGAATGTGTGACATACTGAGCACAAGAGTACCTGCAACAAATGACAGCGCTGTCCATCTTCGTTAATGATCCTACGTTGTTAAAGTTGCACAATATTTGCAAGTTAAAAGTATAGTCAGCGAAGTCATCTGAAGATTTAGAAGGGTATAGAAAAAAGATGTATTATTTATTTTTATTTATTATCTATTTTTTATTGCCGTAATCAGATGGTGCTTTGACCGAGGTGTTGGCCGAGCAGAATTGTTGAGGCCAAACCAAATATGTACAACTTATTTGGATATTTTGAAATTCTCTAGGGAGGAATTCGTTAAAGCTGTATTTTTAGTAGATTGATAATTCAATTATATTTTTTCGGCCGTAGAGGGAATCAAGCTGGTCAGATAGTTCGGTTTTATTGATCAACCCTATCGCTAGACATTTTATTGTTCTCAAAAACACATCCCCGAAAATGCCAACAGTACTCCATACATGTAGGAATAAAGGACTTAAATATAAGCAAAAATTGATCGCTCAAGAATCCTAATTTTTGCATTGCAGATTATTTACAATATCCACTTCAAGATGTCCAATTGATTCAATCTCATGTCAAAGGTTAATCTAAATAGAGAAGTCTGGATGTCAAATGCAAAAAGATTACGATCTCCGATTCAGATTCGCCCCAGGACCTGTGATAGAATTAATTAACGACCCTCCATCCGTGATAATTGCAGTACGAGATCAAAATTTAGGAGATGTATGTGACGCATGCGATGTGCTGTCATCAGTTAAACTGTGAATTGGAAGCACCGTAGAAAACATTTATGTATAGAAAAAACAAAGTTTGTGGAAGAGATCCTTAGAAGATCCATAGTAGTAGCGAGTAGGCAAGGTGATATCTTAGGGGTGTGCGGACGGATAAACTCTATTCAGTCAACAGTAGCACCCTCAATCTTAGTTATGTAGTATTCCTCGATGATGCTACGCTATTGGTTACTCGAAGAAACGAATATCTATATTACTCTATATGTCGACTTAATTAATTGAGGAAGACAATGTGTCACATGATTAAGGATTATGCCAGTAACTGGTTTATTGGCAATTACATTTTAATTTTCTTCCTGGAACATTTTTAAAACAAATTCTCTTATTATTTTATTTTTATTTCCTCGATGTTATCTTAAATTATTGGTCGATGTCATATTTTAACCCATTAACGCCTAGAAAAGAAGCAATAACGAAGAAATGAAGATGAAAAAATGAGGCGTTAATAGGTAATTATGTGATAGAATTTATAGTCAGTTATCTCTGCTTAGAAAAACCAAAAATTATAAAACATAATTGTGTCCATCAATACCTTAGAACCTTTGTTATTGTGCGACCTCGGGCATAATTGTAATTCCTACTCTAATTTTTACAGCGATTTATGCACCCGGAAGATTGCCGTATTTCAATTCGACGAAAAATTACTGAAAGAAGAGCACTGCCATCATGTCATACAGTCAAGCAATTGTTAAGATCCATAACTTATTTTTGGGGAAGCTTGTTAACGATAATACGGGGCTGATTGAAAAATATGAGACTAGCTAGAAAGCATTTTTCTGGCGGCTCGGTGAGTTTTGGTGAAATATGTTTCAGCACTATAGACTAAAAATCTAGTATCAAAAAAATGCCTTACGTTAATCTATAATGCCTTTATTTTATCTCAAATTGTGTACGTAAATCCTGTGTGGAGTGGATCTGCTAGTTATAAACTAAATGAGTTGTCGATATTGCGAAAACGCGCTATTAAATATATTTTAAATTTACCAGTACTATATCCATCTGCTTTATTGTTTAAAGATTTTGTTTCTTTAAATAAAATAATTGAAAGGGAGCTATTGTATATAACATTTAAAATAATCAAAGGTAAAGTGAAACACAATCTCCAGCTAACACGGTCAGCTGATAGTCATGACTATAGCACAAGGCGGAGATCATACTTTCAACCAAATTTCTTTTCTACCAATGCGTCGAATAATAATATATTGCATAGAGGATTATTAAAATACAACCAACTTCCATCTAACATAAAAAATGAAAATAGTTTCGCCACATTCAAACATAAAGTTAACGCATATATAACATAAACATTTCTTTTTGGTTTATCGAATAGTTTCTGTGTTGTGTATTTTATGGTTTCTTACTTTACTACTTATACTAAGTTTATACCACTGAAAATGGGATGGATTTCAATAATTTACTAATTAATGATAACTTTGAATTCAAACCGTTAAATATATATGAACACCGTTGATTATATATGAACACCGCGTTATAACTCTCTGTAGTTCGAGCGGTTAATGTATGTTGCTAAAGTTAGCAGTTTATTAATAAAGAAAAAAAAAAAAAAAAAAAAGCATGAGAGATGAATTTTTGATGAAATGAACTAATAGTTGGAATAATGTAGCAGATTGCAGATCTGAGGCTTGAAAAAACATATTGGGTGGTTCAGCCAAGTATGGAGTATCTGGTATCCTTAAACTCTTTCTAACCGGCCCAGACGAAATTTGATTATTTACTCGAAATGTTTGACTATCATCTTCGTTTCAAAGAACATAAAAAGGAACACAAAACGGGTCCATCTATAACTTACCTATAAAAATAAAAATTTGATGATGTGAATACCGTAAAAGCATAGAAATTGAGATAGTCTGTAACAAAAAAAAATATATAGATAAATCAATCAAATTTATTTCCATCAAACTTACAAATAAGGACATTATGACAAATGCAGCGCAATAAGATCCACGGGTCATCCACCACATTGAAACAAAACGATAATGTTCTCCTGTTACCAAATTTCTACCAAAAAAATAAACTTATAAACATATTTTTACGATCACAAACGTAATATTGATATACCTTAAGTAACCTTTATTATCTTCTTGCTCAACCAAAACTTTCACCGAAGCCATTAATAAATCATCATAACCCAAAAACTCCGCTAATATAAAACGACTAAATGAATCACCAAAACATTCATCCGTCTGAGGATCTAACTTTACAACATGTACAGGAATGTTTAATCGTTGTCGCGTGGCTGCTGACAAACGTAAAAATCCATATTCTAATGTGTATTCAACAATATATACATCCTCTGGCCATCCTATGAATTATAACCGATTTATTCTTTATATTTAAATAACTTACAATGGTTGCCCGATTGTTTGTGATTCATTCTAAAAACTTAAAAAACAACAATCGAACAACCACTGTATAGCCAATCAACAATCGAAAGTAGTGTTTACCATAAATAATTTTAACATCATCTTCATCTTCACCATCCGTTGCAGCATCATTTTCAGAAACAAATTCATGCACAATTTTTTTCATTATCGTAGATTTCATATCATTATCAATTCCACTTACTAATTTAGCATCGATTAAAATAGTTTCATTAGGATAAAAAATGTTATCGTTTAGAAGAAGTCCCTCTACATTACTATCATCACTCTCAAAATTTTGTAATCCATCAAATTTTGTACTTTCTACAAATACGTTATCACTATAGTTTTGATGTATAAATGCAGTTGAGAATTGTTGAGTCGATGCTGAGTTTGGTAATATATCAATTTTATTATTATTTTGATTATTCAATAAATTATTGATTGAATCTTGCTCCTGTGGCAATGCTGTTGATGGATTAATAGCAAAAATACTAAAATTATAAAAAAATAATTGAATAAAATAAAAAAAATATTTATGTTTTGATTGTCGTGTTCTAACCCTTCTTTATGTTTTCGTTTTAATTCTTGCAGTTCAGAATCTTCAATATCCGTTAAAATTTTTGTCGATGTTGCTGTTGTTGTCCCTCCACTTGTAGAAAATTTTGGAATTATTTCAACACTGTAAGATAACAACAAAAACATATTGATTTGATATTACGATCTTTTAAAACAATTTCATTACATACCGTAAAATTCCATCTCTAGGCCAATCATTTTTAACATGTTCTAGACAAGTTGCAGGTGTTTGTGAAAACGCTACATGTATATAAATTAAAATAAAAAATGCACCAATAGCTTTTAATAAAACAAATAATTCAATAAAACGACGAAAAGGCCTGAAAAGAAACAAAATATATATAAATATATGGAATTAAAATATTATTTTTCTATTTACTTTGGAACCGCCCTTGCATAAGCTAAAGCTGTTTTAAAAAATAATGCATGAAATAATCGATCTCGCACATTTAGTAAAGGATTCTAGAATAAAAAAGTGAACTCAATTAAATCGATGTCTTCAGTTATATAAATTATTTTGATGAAATTACAGTATTATTTCTAGGTCGATTGTTTGTATTTATAAGTGGTACTCCTGGTAAAGGATTATTTTCTGGATTGACTCCAGGAGGGAGACCATTATTTGCAGCATCTGTCATTTTTCTTTATTCTAAATTTAAATCTCTTTCTTGTAGGTACAATCGGATTGTTAAAATTTAAACGAAACGTAGCTTTTCACTATACTGGCTCATTCTTGTCTGAAAAGAGAGAAAAAAATATTATTTTTGATAAGCTTTTTTACATTAACATATTTTCCAGTTTTCAAATAAATTAACTAAACGATGATTTTATCTAAACCACAATCAATATTTATACTGTTTTACCTGTAGATAAAGCTGGGAAAATAAATGAATTAAATACTGTTGTAATTGGCATCACGAGATTAACGTTTATACAACCCTAAAAATTGAATATAGTAATTTGTTTCAACTATTGTGGGCTTATTGAACTTGAAATTTGTCAAGACAAGCATGTGGAAACCGTTTTATTGTAATAAGGTAAATTTTAGAAGCCTATAACCTCTGCTATTAAGTAAAAAACATTGACGAATCTGCATATATACAGGTAACCTTCTAGTTTATTTTATTAATTCATATTCGATTTTTTTTATTAAAAACTATTTGAATAATTTAATTCGGTTCGGTTACGATGGTTGTAAATTTCTGTATTGACTTTGTTTTGATATTTAAAACTATTTCGAATCTCTTCGCTTCGTATGAATCGTATGTCGTGGTTTTAATTTTTCACAAGCTGTTTTTTATTTACATTAACGATCTTCTTGCATTTGAATCGCAGTTTACAAAAAATGTGTATGAGGACCGCAAAAATGTCAAATAATTCAAATTTAGCATATATAAATGTTTTTTGCAAGCACAAACATAATAGTCACCGGTTTCATTTGATGATTACCACAAATTTTATACTTCGTTAGGCGCCTGTTCATGACGAGCTCGACAACTTTTGTATCTGTCATTTTTATCGATTCGGACGCTTTTTCGTTCGGCAGACGCCGAAACATTACGATTGGCCGAGGATCTTGTAAATTTACAACCACATCTTTTGTTACTAATGGGAGTGAAAATTTGTTTTCGAAAACGAGGGTAAACTTGTCCAACAAAAGTTTTGTCTCCTATTATGGAGTTCGACAACAAAATTTCAATTGTCGGACTGGACAATAAGAAATAAATTTTAGTCGGACAAGGTTACCCTCGTTTTCTGAAACAAATGTCCACCCATTAGGAGTCATTTTTTTTTGTTTGATGTCTTCGATTTTCCTAAAATTTTCAGGATATGTAAGCAGTACTATGATAAGAAAAAGTGCAGTTTACCATCTCTTAAATCTAGCTCGTTTGACCTTGAATAGAGGTCAAAGTTTAAGGCCACGGGTAAATCGTATAAATTATATGATCATTTTACTCCATAAAACCACAATTTCTTTTTAATATGGATTCTACTTGATACTGGGTATGTGTTAGCATAAATAATTTGGTGGCTCACTTATGACTTTGAGGCCAAGGTCATTGGAAAATGTTGTTTTCGTTGCTGTGTTTGCCTTGTTATGTGGATAAATATCTGGTAAGTCCATAGGTGACACACAGCAATAACTATTGGATTAAATACACAACATACGAAAGTACTTAGAAAAATTTAAAACAACTTGGGCTACTCTTGGCTTCAGGAGCTAAACGGTCTTAAAGTTGATAATTTTTCAAAAAAGGTCAAAGTTCAAGGTCAATAACTCTAGAAGCCATCAGTCAAAAAGTTTGAGACATAGTTGTAATTATACTTCATACAGTGTAGTTGGTCCAGTCTTAAACTTCATCGGGGAAGTGTTTGTTTTTTTAATACATGTTTTTTTTTTTTCAAAATTCCAATATGCGTTTTACAAAAAGTATCATTATGCACATTTTTCATATTTTACAGGCCATTTTTGATTTTATAATGATTATAAATTAATATTTTTAGAGCCACAATTTATGGCCCTAATAAAATGGCCCTTGAAAATTCTATCAGTCGACGGAAAAAATATTCTTTCACGATGAGGTGATTGATTTCAGCAGCCATATTTGTCCGCCATTTTGAAGTTTAGGAAAATGCCAAACTGCATAAGAAACTTTATAAACTAAGCTTCAGTTTGGGCCATAAACACGTTTTTACGACTGATAGAATTTTTAGCACAGCCTTAATACGTTTGACGTGGAACGTCACTCGGTATACTCCTCCTGTATACGTCCCCCTATGGAATTGCGATTTTGAAATTATTTTCTAAATCTATTATCGCCCTAAAAAAATTCTTTTATTATCATTATAAAATTAAAAATAGCATGAAAATGTGAATAATGATACATTTTGTAAAACGCATATTGGACGTTAGAAAATAAGCATGTATTAAAAAAACAAACACTTCCCCGACGAAGTTTAAGATTGGGCCTTAAGCTACACTGTATGAAGTATAATTACAGCTATGTTTCAAACTTTTTGACTGATGGCTTCTAGAACTATTGACCTTGAACTTTGACCTTTTTTGAAAAATTATCAACTTTGAGACCGTTTAGCTCCTAAAGCCAAGAGTAGCCCAGGCTGTTTTAAATTTTTCTAAGTACTTTCATATGTTGTGTATTTAATCCAATAGTTATTGCTTTGGGTCACCTATGGGTTTACCAGATATTTAGCTACATAACAAGGCAAAAAAAGCAACGAAAATAACATTTTCGGATGACCTTGGCCCTGAAAGCCATGAGTGAGCCACCAAATTAATTATGCTAACACCTACCTAGTATCAAGTAGAATCCATATTAAAAAAATTCATGGGTCACTCACGGTTTTATGGAGTAAAATGTCAGAGATCATATTATTTATACGATTTACCCGTGATCTTAAACTTTGACCTCAATTCAAGGTCAAACGAGCCAGATTTAAGAGATGGTAAACTGCACTTTTTCTTATCACTGTAGTGCTAACATATCCTGAAAATTTTAAGAAAATCGAATGTAACTATCACTCGCTCATACAAAGTGTCCAAATTTAAAAAAATGAGTGTTAATAAAAAAAAAGTCGGACAGGTGCGAATAAAATTCGCTCGCCAAGGGTTCCGTGAATGTAAAAGAACACAATATCAAAAATAAATGACATAAAGTTATGTTGTAAAGTCTTTATATCGCCAGACTATGGACGCGTTAGGAGGTCTATATACAATTTCTATTTACAATGGCCGAATTTCGGGCACTTGGCGATTCTTAGTAATTAGTAGATAGTGATAATCATGTAGGACTTCTCGCAACCAGAACAGACCACGAATAAGGTTTTTAAACTAGATACTCCTACTCTCCTTTCAACCAATATAGGTTGGGCACACCTGAGTTCTGTTGGCGACGTAAGAGTTACGAGGCGCCTTTTAGCTTATTTTCTATTATTTGTGGCTTGCAAGTTTCGAACATTTCTTAAAGGACACCATTTATTGCAATCATTACTTCTAACGACGGACGAAACTACCAAAATATTGGAAGTTCAGTTTTGATGAAAAGCACATCAAAACTATTCCAATAAAAAGTGCAACTTTGTTTTTTCGTTTTCGGAATGTTGCAGTATGTAATTAAATTTTTAGAACAAACACAAGATCCCTACAGTACAACATTTGTAAATAATGGTTTCACTTGAAAAAAATACTAAACCGTCACCACATATAGGCAAATGACACGAATAAACACAATAACTATTGTAAACCTTCCACTCAAGCTACCAACCCGAGTTCGAAGTATAACACATTGCGAATGAACAAACATTCGGATACACTGGATAGTGATGTGATATGAAAATAATGCAAATTTACAGGGGTACGATGTAAGGACTTTGAGAAAATACATTTTTTTTATCGAGACAAGTAGGGTATCATATGAAAGCGGTCCATCCACTTCAGTATTCCTTAAAAATATAATTTGGTATGTTTTGTATAATTTTGAATAATGAAGTTCTTTTTATGTTTTCTTACCTCGATCAGCTCGATTAGGAACATTGCAAATTTTTAGAATTTTGCAATGCATATTTTTTGAATTATTGTCAAAAAAGTGCAACAAAACGTGGTTGGTATTTACGACCAAACATTTATTTGTCTATGGTCTGGCAATATAAGACTTTACAACACAACTTTGTCAATTATTTTTGGTATTGTGTTCATTTACATTCACGGAACCCTTGACGAGCGAATTTTATTCGCACGTGTCCGACTTTTTAGGGTTCCGTTTTTTATAACGAACCCTATTGGTGAGAGTAAAACGAGTTTTTCACATTATATCGATTATCTCATAAACTGTAAATGCTATGGACCTGAAATTTGATGTGCGTACAAAACTAATCTGTCCACATAAGATGACAGATATAAATAAAATTAAAGTTGTTTTCGTTTGGTTTACAGGGTTACGCTGTGAGACCTTTGTAAAAATACATTTTTTTATAGATTCAAGTAGGGTATCATATGAAAGGGCTTAGTCAAAAATTTATTTTGGAATTTTACACCTCACCATTTTTTGTATAATTTTGAGTAATGATGTTTTCTTCATGGTTTCTTACCTCGATTAACTCTGAACCTAACTGATCGAAAATCTTCAAATGTAGTGGGAATGATAGAAAAATTAGAAAGTTTTTTATGGAAAATATATAGGCAAGTGTCACATACTCATAACTATATTTATTAAGGGGGTGGATATGAGGAGGGGTAAAAACACTATTTAAAACATGGTCAAGTGTGGTGTCATTTAAAAGAGCAACTTATTTAAAAAACATTGCAATTTTTTTTAGAATTTTGCGGTGCACAGTTTTTGAGTTATTGTCAAAAAAGTGTGACTTTCAAACCGTCCTCCCCCCTTCGATTCGACACTGATTGACAGAAAAATTTGCAAAAATTCACAGAGTTAGGATGTTTAGTAAATTTGTAAATGATTATTAAATGATTATAGCGAAGTCTCAAATAATTATATTTCTGTGTGTTTAGGGGACGGGGGTAGAGGGTAACAAAAAACATTTTTGACCCTAGCGAGTGGGGTGTCATTTGAAAGAACACCTTATTTAGAAATCAATGCAATTTCATTGCAATTTTTTTTAGAATTTTGCGGTGCACACTTTTTGAGTTATTGTCAAAAAAGTGCAAAATTCAGACCGTTCTCCCCCCCTAACTTTTCGTCGATGGTTGACAGAAAAGTTTTTAAAAATTCACAGAGACAGGAAGATTGGTAAATTTTGAATAAAAATCATAGCGAAGTGTCAAATAATTATATTTCTGTGTGTTTTGGGGATGGGTGTGGGGTAGTAAAAAAACCATTTTAGATAGTTCATGTAGATGTGCCGAAAAATATTTTTTTTGGAATTCGGACGATGTTTTTTTTTAGAAAAATAGGAAAATGTGTGTTTTTCGTTCGATTATTTTGTTTTTCTTTCGAGTTAGGGGCACGCCTTAGAATTGAACGATTGATTTCAAATTTTGCAAATAATATTTTTATGGGTATTGACACGAAACGGGAGGGTGTCGTACAAAAAATTTAAAATTTTTTTAAAGGGTCAAAACAAAACCTCTCAACTTTAAGTGGCCGGGGCGAGGCACACCTTAGAATTGAACGATTGATTTCAAATTTTCCAAATAATATTTTTATTCGTATTGACACGAAACGGGAGGTTGTCGTACAAAAAATTTAAATTTCAATTTCAAAGAGTCTGAACAAAAGTTGCGAGGCTTTAAGTGGCCCCCGCACGCCTTAGAATTGAACGATTGATTTCAAATTTTACAAATAATATTTTTATGGGTATTGTTGACACGAAATGGGAGGGTGTCGTACAAAAAATTAAATTTTTTTTAAGGTCCAGAACGAAACCTCTCAACTTTAAGTGGCCGGTGGTACTTCTTAGAATTGAACGATTGATTTCAAGTTTTGCAAATAATATTTTTATGGGTATTGACACGAGATGGGAGGGTGCCATACAAAAAATTTAAAATTTTTTTGAGGACCACTCTAAATTGATCATACCAAAAAATCATTTTGTGGGTGGGGCAATGACTACAGATCAATTTGAACATTTTGTTTATAATAATAGCAAAATATGGAGGGGCTGAAATCTCAAGCTCTGAGATATCAACACTTCGGTTTAGGTTAAGGATTTTGATATAGTTTTCGGGTTAAACTTTTATGAGGACATCGTTTTTAGTTTTGGGCAGCGATGTATATCAAACATAAAACTCTTTGTAAAAGTACAAGTATTCAATCTCTGTTTAGATATTTATTAAAAATCTAACACGAAACATCAATTCGTCACCGGAAAATTATATAAGATCATAAATCTTATATACTAATACGCTAAATAAAAACTTTGTACAGCCTAAAGCTTTTTTATTCGAATTTTGATTCATTTCAAATTTTCACTGCTAACTGATATTAGCGTAAATTAGATTTGACAGATTTGTGGGATTTTTCGGATCATAAATAAAAAAGTTATAGACGAATTAAAATGTATTTTTGAATTCAACGGCCTCCCACATACAATATGAAAATGGAATTGCCCAAGGATATATTTTTTTTCACAAAAACGATAAGCAGGCTACAGACCTTCAATTAATTTGTCAATCAATTCGAAAACGAAATAAAATTTAGTATAAAAATCCCCTAAATTTTATTTCGTTTATTTTCGTTTTCAATTGATTGACAAATTGATTGAAGGTCTGTAGCCTGCTTTAAGAGAAAAAAACACGAAACAACAAAAACGAAATAAGACAATTTAGTTTATGAAATGCTTTTGGGGGGATAAACGTATTATTTTTCTTTGTTTTTAAATATCATTAGAGACAGCAAATTTTTCTTATATTTTCAGTTATTATTATTTTTAAGTTTTCGAAATAAGAAAATTTAGTTTATGAAATGCTTTTGGGGGGGTTAAACGTATTATTTTTCTTTGTTTTTAAATAATATTAGAGACAGCAAATTTTTCTTATATTTTCAGTTATTATTATTTTATTATTTTTATGATTTTCGAAATAAGAAAATTTAGTTTATGAAATGCTTTTGGGAGGGGGGGGGGGGGGGGGGGTGTGGGGGTGAAGATAAACGTTTTATTTTTCTTTGTTTTTAAATATTATTAGAGACAGCAAATTTTTCTTATGCTAGGAGGGCCTGGCGTGCTTCGCTACGCTTATAAATAAAGTTTTTGCGTAGACATTTCGTTGACGTAGAAGCAATGATTTCAAAAAGTGGTAATGAGAAATGCTGGCATATAATTTTTGATTTTTCTTTTTAAATATATGAATGAAAAATAATCAGAACTCTAGCTGATCAGTTCGGATATATGAAAAATTAGCGATCAAATAAGTTAGAGATCAAATAAGCTTACTTAAAAACATATTTGATCGCTAATTTTTCATATATCCGAACTGATCAGCTAGAGTTCTGATTATTTTTCATTCATATATTTAAAAAGAAAAATTAAAAATTATATGCTAGCATATCTCATTACCACTTTATGAAATCATTGCTTCTACGTCAACAAAATGTCTACGCAAAAACTTTATTTATAAGCGTAGCGAAGCACGCCGGGTCCTCTTAGTTAACATAATTTAGTGAAAAGATGATACAATCAGCAAACTACTTAAAAACCTCTCCATTTCGCGTTTCGAGAAAATATTACAAAATCACAAATTCATATTTCTTTCAAAATTCCAAAAATATTGTAAAAACTAAATAAAATCAAATATTTTTCAAAATCCTAAAAATATTCCAAAAATTATAACAAAATCAAATATTGAAACTTTTTTCAAAATTCCAAAAAAAAAATTCGAAAATTATAATAAAATCAAATATTTAAACTTTTTCTAAATTCTAATATTATTCCAAAAATTCTTAAAAATTCAATTTTTTTCCAATATTCTAAAAATATTGCAAAAATTATTACAAAATCCAAAATTAAAACTTTTTTCAAAAACTATAACAAATTCGAAAAATTTTATGTCCAATTTCATGTTCAATTACATTTACGTCATACAAACAGCTAGATTTTTTTCCCAAAAAATTAGCTAAAAAAATAAACGATATCATTTTTTTGACATACTTGACAATATTTTTTTGACAAACTTATAATGCAATTAAAATTCTCAATAATAATAATATCATGTTCATTTCATACAAATAACTAATTTTATTATTTTCAAAAAAAACAAATGAAAATCATTCTTTTGACACACTTGACATTATTTTTTTGATACACTTATAATGCCATTATTTTTTATAATAATAAAATAAAAACCGAAGTAATTTCATGTCATACAAATAATTAGTTTTATTTTCCCAAAAAAATTGGGTTAAATAATAAATAAAATTCTCTCTTTTGACACACTTGACAACATTTTTTTGACAAACGTATAATGCAATAATCTAGTTTTTGGTCTCACATACCAATCCATACCATCAAGATTTCTTTAAATTCAATGTTTCTATTTGCAATCGCTTAAAATGAACGTTTTTAAAGCAAAAAATATGCAAATTTCCTTGTTTTGACACACCTGACGATTTTTTGACACACTTCCGGTACAGTTATCGAACACATCGTCCTTTCGGCTCTTCCCATTGAGTAAACCTAATTTTACAAAACAAAATTTTTGAAATCCGTCCAGCGGTTTTCTAGATTTCGTCGGTTGTGACGGCCGGCCGGCAGACAGACAGCCATTTTTTTTTTTGCTGTTTTAGAATCAGCAGGTCCATAAACGTCGAGAAATGCCAAAAAAGTGGGGGTAAGTTATTAACAATTACTTCGGTTTTGAAAAAAACAAAGTATTAAATTCATGAGCCAACAGTGAAATTCTTACCCCCACTTTTTTTTTGCATTTCTCAACGTTTTAGGACGGTTACCCACGAAATTCTCGAAATTTAGTACCGCTATATTTTCCAAAAAAAAAATAAAATCCTCGACACGTATATCTTTTTTTCTGGTTTTATACCCATAAAAAAAATTTCAGCCAAATCAAAAATGTGTCGGTCAGAAAGGTGTTCGGTTTGTAAAAGAATTACCCATATATGTATGTGATAGTCATATACGATTAAACATTTAATTTGTTATGGGTCTATGGTCTGTCAATATAAAGACATTACAACATAACTTTTTGATATTGTGTTTGATTCGTTTTGATATTGTGTTCTTTTACATTCACGGAACCCTTGGCGAGCGAATTTTATTCGCAATTGTCTGACTTTTTTTATTTACATTATTTAAATTATATAGGTCGGAACGCCATTTTTTTTTTAATTTAAATATGTAATGTAAATAAAAATAAAAATAGGCAAAAAACCAAATATCAAAAAACTTTCATGTTGAAATTTTTTTTTGCGCATTTACAAATGTCATATGGTCATAAATTACAACTAGAGCAGACATCAGTTATGTTGTTTCTACATATATAATGTTGACGTTAAGCAAACGTCAGCGTCTCGACTGAAGTTGGGCCAGTGTCGCTCTTGTCGTTCTGGGCAAAAGCCTTTCTGACAAATCCATCGGTGGTGGTCGGGCAATCAAGCACTAAACATTTTTCCTGTTCTCCTTTATTTTGTTGACTAACCCTTTCCTGTGGAGATTCTTCATGTTTTCTTTGTATGTAACGTTGTCTAGTCCTGCGGTGGGGTGGTATCAGACCTTCTAGGTCTGGACTGTTTAACTAAACAGGCCATTCTTGTGTCTAAGGAGCAATGGTGTGTGAATTATTTCCTTGCATGGATAGCATTCAGGTATTGACGACTAAGCAAATCGTTGTGAGGTTTCACTGGCAAAACTTTTGTGTCCACATGTACGTTACTTGGTTTGCCATTTAGCAACAGCGACACGCAGTTCGGCATTTTGTATTTGCAACTTTTTTCCATGATGTCTGACACAGTTGTGGCGACCAGACAGATGCCCCATAATTTAAGATGGGACGACCAATTTTTTTCTGTGGTAGTTCCCTATTACGTCTTCAACAGCTTTGGTGATAAGTGTTTTATGCCAGTTCTGTAAACTTGTCGATGTTACCAGTTACTTGGTTATCTCTGACATAATGCAGAGAGCACCTTGCTGTCCTCTTTACGCCTCTAAGTGGTTCAACCGTTGATAGAGGATCATTGCAAGGATGTTACTCTTTGTGACAGGCCCATAAATATGGTTTGGTTAGTATTTCATTATATTTACGGACAAGCAATATGTTACATTTCTCGTGCAAGTGATCTCAGTGGGCCATCAAATAAAATGCGGTTCCAAGTCATGAAGAAGTTTTTTCTGTTAATTTTTCCAAGTGACGATGTCGAATGCAAGTGCGAGATCCAGGGCGGAACTGAACGGTGGTTTGGTCATCTTTGATTTATACCTCTGTATTATATCAGTGATTGTATTAAGGGCAGTTGTTGTACTGTGTCGCTCTCTAAAACCATGACTGGATGACTGGAACGAGAAGTATAACGGGACGTGAATTATTTAATCGGTTATTTATGGTTTGCAAAAATGTTATCTTTTTTGATTTTAGTAGCAGTATAACTATCTCGATTTTCCACAAGCTCGGACTCTGCAGACTATTACTGGAGTGGTTCACCAGGCACGTGTTACGGCCTATGTTTTGTAGGCTAATTGGTGAAAGCCTATCAGGTTCGAGTGCTTTGCATGTTTTTGTGGATATAAATGATCTCACGATTAGTTAACAGAAGATGAAACTGCATGGATCTTCTGTTGTCAGCTTATGGATGCTCTTCGGGGTATTTCTATACGCTTTATCTTGCTTTTTGGGATGTGGAATGAACTTTCTATTGAGTTCCTTTGCACATTTCTTGTTATTTTTCGTTGGAAAATCGTTGAACGATATCACAACGTTGCCTGTTTTGCGCTGCAGGTTAGACCGACATTTTATGATTTGTCATCAGATTTTAGTGCCTGCATTAAGTGCCTTGATTAGTGATGCACTAACAATTGAGACGTTAGGTGAGCTGCTGCTTTTAGGAGTGACACGTGTTGACGAAAGTTGGCCGCCAAAATTTGCCTGATCGATTTGATCAGATATGTCGTTTCCTCGTTTATCATCTGTTAAGACAGAGTGCAGTGTTGAATGGGAAGTGTTTACATCATTCAGTGTAAACCAGTCGTTGTGATTTTTTTTTTGTCTGATCATATGGCGATGGTTTGTTGTGTTGTCGTCTTGCGTTAAGTTGGTATTCTTGAATTCAATTTTTTTACATGAATGTTATGTTTTTCCATGACATGTGTAATCATTTATCTTTCTTTTAAAACCGTTGCAGTTCAGTTGTAGAACCACAACGGTCCCGGTTCCGATTGTGTGTTTGGTGTGCTATTGATGGTTGCCGTATTTGTTGTTGTTCTGTTATCTATAGCAAAGCAACACGATCCTAAGGAGATTGTATTCCACTATCTTGGTTAGTAAGTTTGTACCATGTGTTTAGGTGGCACCATTCATTACAGTCGTTGCATCTCACTCATGTTGCATTGTTACCTATTCTCATTTGGCTTGCATATCGAGCAAATTCATATTGTTTGTGGGCTTGTATTCCTTTCCATACCAGCCATGAAGAAGAATACAGAGCACCCCGCTGTAATAGAGTGCTGCCTAACCAAAATAAAAGTTTAAACAAAATTGTATTAACGAGTTGACATTCGTTGACCGAAAAGTTCCGGGTAATTTCGGTACTGAATAAACATACTTTCGGAAGCCTGATAGAAGTGATAGTATTTTTGGTTTTAAAATTATAAGAATGGATAGAGGATAGAACAACGGTAGTGGTTTTACATTTGTCATACATAAAGTATTATCTATCGTACAACCACTCTACATGCAGTACCGAAAAATGATAAAAATTTAGAACAATCAAATATAATAACAAAACCTAACGAATATAATAACAAAAACGGAGATAACTCGATTTAATATTTATATACCACCATTAACCAACTGTGGATGATTATGAACAGTCCATTGGATACTTATTTTATTCTCAAGACTCTCTGCTCGGAGATGTGAGTGCGCACCATGGGCTCCGGTAGTCAAACATCTTAACAAGAAAATATGCAAACTAGTCGCAGGCTAGCTCATTCTTCAATCTGAAAATAACTGCATGATCTCTTTCAATGATATGCCAACATTAAAAAGAAACTAGATCACTGTTAAGAAATTTTCGCAATGACGATAACACACTGGATATCGTTTTCTCAAAGGAAAAACTTGAAAATGCAATCAAAAAATAAGTCATTCGAATCGGGCTCACATCCATCATTATTCAAACACATTGGAGTAAACTACTTCACGTCAATAATTAAAACAATACTAAATACTCTAGATGCCACATATATGGAAAACGGCTCCCAACCCTGGGAACCGGGAAAATAAGTCATATAACCTGATATTCATTATTTGGTAGATTGCAAAACTGATTGGAACCCTTATGTTCCCTTGGCTGACAAGCTCTAGCAATATGGCTTCACACCAGGTCAACGCCCTTTACAAATTAAAAAAAAATCAGACATTGTCCTTTCCAAAAATCAATGTGACAGAACAATCTTATTCGTACTCGACCTATCAAAAGCACTTGATACAATATCGTAATTATCGTAATTATCGCATTGGATAATTTCTTTTTTTTTGATTTTCTCCCATGAAATTTTTTGGTGAAGCAAATATTTAATTTTTAGTAATTCAGGCAGGTCTTGTCCAGTTTCAAAATGGATTTTTTTTTTTAATAAAATGTGTTGTGTAATAGGGTTAAGAATATGTGTCACAACAATACATAAATACCTTTTAAGACCTAGGTCTAGACCTGGGTCCCACAACAACTGGCGTTCTAAGGTGTAGATTAGCGCTTTTTTTAAACATCTGCGGGTTGAAGCCACCTGAGACTAAGTGTTCCGGCAAACTATTCCATTTGTACGCAGTTCGGACAAAGAAGTCTCTCTGCGATCTGACAGTATGACAGCGCGGGATCTTTACCGTTTCAGCGGTTGCGGCAGCCGATTGCCGAGTGGAACGGGGGTAAGAATAGGTTTGAGGCATGATGCCGCTGATTTCATCTGAGCACTGCTGATGACGATATTTGTAAAAAACAACGAGGTCAGCAACAGTGCGACGATGTTGTAGGGAATCAAGTTTTGATGTCAAAGTTCGATCACCCACAATTCGTATAGCCCGCTTTTGAACATAGTCCAAGATGGTCAAGATGGAAACAGAGGCAGCACCCCAAACTTGACAGCAGTACTCCATACAGGGACGAATATAGGACTTATAAACATGGAGCAATTGGTATTGAGTGAAAAGTTTTAATAAATATTAATTAAAAATCTGCCAAATCAAACAGACCGCTGACTGCAAATACCGTGCAAGCACCAGAAGAGATCCAAAAAATTTTTATTCCTAAAGTAGAATTCATACTAAAACTGTAAAAGATACAGCGTGTTCCATACATGAATTTAACACTATTAATTACCGGTATGTGAACAGGTATAGGGAGCTGGTATACGTCATGTATACCTGAATAAAACTATGATACTCCCTTACGTCTGAACAGAACGATGTAACGAACGGATCTTGAGTCGTTGACGATCATTCACCGGCTGTCCGGGTAGTTTCGGTGCAGAGAGCTCATGACCTTGGAAATCGATTGAGTTAGAAAACTACAACTTTTTACATATTCGGAAAAAAAGATGGACTAAGAAGTAAGAATTGACCATTGTTGAACACCTTTTGCAATAGTATTCTATACTGAACCAAATTATCCGTTAGTATTGTTTTTCTTGTATGTACAACTTTCTTTTTAGGTAATTCTTAATTGACCGAGTATCATTATCGAATGCATTCAATATGTCTATGATACCTAGTGCATTTTACATTGTTGAGTTGCCTAAATAAGATCGCCTTAAGTATAAAAATCCACACAATTCGAATGCCGGCAAACTTTTTGTGTTTCCGTTATTCCGGTTCCAAATTCTGTAGCATATTTTTGTTCACGGTTTGATTTTGTGCGACTAGAACCCGTTGCTAGTTATGTATATGGAGCACTCAATAGTTAAGCTCTATGGCACTGACCACTCCACAAATGTTTTTGTTATTATATACAAACACGATTTGATTTGTAAGCCATTTTGTACTTAAATAATAATAGACAAAATCCGGTTTTACCAGAATTCAAAATGCAGAACTTCAACCTAAAGGATGCAAAAATGAGAAAGACATATTTACAGTTATTATGTTTATCGTTTTGTTATGATGTAATTAATTCTTCATATATCTACCTCAAAAACCATACAAAACTTTTACTGTTATTCATGTTCACCTTAAACTTATGTTTTTTAAACCTCGGTTAACCTTTTTTTATGAATGAGAGTAGCTTTTTGTGAATGAAAGTAAATGTTCCAAATTTATTTATTTGGTTATCTTTTAATGGAATTAATTTTAAAAATGAAACCTTCATCTCAAATCATTTTATTATTAAAATCTCTGACACACACAATGATCAATGTTTGAAAACAACTCAATAATTTATTCCAAAATTATATTATTTTAATTCCCGACTGTCAAACTCAAAATTATTAATTAAAAACAACAACAAAAGTAACAAAATTTGTAAAAACAAAAAATTTGCAAACTTGCAAAAATCCAAAAATCATAATTGATGTTAGAATGAGATAACAGTTAAAGCTTTTGACATTAAAAAAAAAAATAAGGATAAATATATATATATATATATTTTTGTAAAACTTTTGAAAAAAAAAATCGAAAAATCATTCTATAAATTTTTCTGTCAAAATTAATTTTTTTTTCACTAATTTTTTGTTATTATTTCATTCTTTTTTTTAAATTTCTGCTAATTTACCTTGCACAATATCGATTTTAATGAGTTTTTATTTTATTTTTTTACACTTCAATTTAAATATATTAATAATAATTTCAAAGTTTATTTAAATTATTTTATTTTCATAAATTATTTCACTGCCATATTTATAAAAATAAAATTAGATTATTTTTTGACGTATTTACTTTGTACAATTGAATAGAATAATATTGTAATAGAGCTGAAACTGTTTTATCATTGTAGAGATTGATAGTTTGATGAATTTTATGTAGATGGTGTACGTCAAACGTTTTCATTTGATTAAATTAAATATTTAGTCAGTTTTATTTTCCTATTTTTATGCAACAGTAAGTGGTTTAGTTATAAATATGATAATTTACTATGCGGTTCAATTACTCACCGGTTTGATTAAAATAATAACATAACACAATAAAATGTCTCCAAATTTTGATAGTCTCCGAATTTTGAAATTTTGAAATTAATTTTACGTTGACAATACTAAACTCATTATCGGCTAAAATTATTTGAAATAAAGTCTTGTAAATTTTGTAATTACGTATTGTAATTACAAACATATAAAAAACATGGTAAGATTTAATGAAATAAGTTGAAAATCTGAAGAGTAAATAATTCAATAATGTTGACTACAAAATTGTGGCGTTCATCTTTTTCATATTCAACATTTTACAAAATTGAGTTGGCAATAGTTTTAATTTATTGGAAAAGTACACTTTTTTTTATTTTAATTTTAAGTTGTGTTTTAATTTATTAAAGTTTATTTGTGATATGCCAGTTAGGACAGTTTGATTTTTACAGGATATATCTACAAAAGTCAGGTCTAGCATACTAGCAGATCAAAAGGTAAAAGATGAAGAGTGATCTGCATCGCCCGAGTGAGCTCGAGTGATTATTTTCATGTTTTTAAACAACTCCAGGTTAATACGACTAACAGTTCTTTTGTAAGTGGATTCCATCAGCCAAATAGTGTTCCCACAGAGGAGCATGCCTGCCATCAGCACGACTATAAGAAAAACATTTTGTTCAGTCAATCCCTCTGCGAAAGCTTCAGGTAATATATGTTGTTAAACTCAGTCTTGATATTCAAGTAAGCGGACTGAGTGTATTCTTTTTCCTCCAAAGTTTGTTTGATGTGGCGTACTAGAAAGTGCAGAGCTATTTCAACGGATTTACCTTTACTGTGCGCATGCTGAGTTGTTTACAACTTGGCTAAGTTGTGGCGTATATTAAAACTAAAAATTTAAAATCTTAATCTAGTAGTTGAAAAAAAATGTAAAACAAAAGTTAGTTTAAGTTTCTTTTTAATAGAATAATTTAATGTTTTTGCATATAGTTCAGTTTTTAGGTTCCCAGTTTGTTCTTTTCCTAATAAAAAAGCAGTTCCTTAAAGAAATAAATAAAAATAATTAAAATTTGACTCACCCAGTTCGTAGATGTCAGAGCTTCCCCAGATGATGAGCGTTGACATCATTTTATATCACCAATCCCTTGCCTACTTTCTGGGCTTCTCTTATCACAGTAGCCTGAAGCTTCGAGTGGGATGAGTATTGGTTGATCGCTACGGTGATGGTGACCATGTTGTTGTAATTATAAGTGAGCAAAAGAAAAAATTCAAGCTATATTAATAGCAAAAATACCAGTTCTTACCTTAATATTGTTGCTGAAGACGACTTTATGGTCGTTCTGAGCCCGGATATTGAGTTCTTATATATTGATGGTTTCAATCAGAATTATGTTCTAATGTGCTTTAGAGTCGCTTTGGAGGTTGATTTGGAGTATTGGTTTCCCCTACACCATAATAGCTCTTGGAAAAGCAGACCTCTAAGACCAATGGCGATAAAAAAAGTGAAAGAGACAAAATGATGGCGGCTTACTGATGAGGAAAATGAGGAAAGCTAAGACTGACTCTTCATCTACATCTAGCGGTTTCTGCATCAGTCCATTCGGTGGGATTTGAGAACTGTGGTGATCGGACAGTTCAATCTACTCACCACTCCCGACCGCATCACAAGTCAAGCCTTCATATATGTCAGAATAGGCCTAACTGTGATAGTGGTCCAAATACTATAAAAATAGCGACCAGACAATTCATCGAAAGGTATTAAAGCACAAAATTGGCAAAGCTCCATCGAAGTCAACGATAATGAGTATTGACGTATCCGAAGAAGGCTGCATCAAGCTATTTTAGTGCGGATACGCAAGGAATAGTCCGAATTATCAGGATGGATTAAGATTGCTTTGGAATTGATTCAACAACGTCTGTTTGAAAATATACTAAAACAAACAAGAACTCTGCCTACATTAGAAAGAGTGTCGATTAAATAAGGATAACCTTATTACCGAGAAGCGAGTTGTTCATAAATGAAAGTCTTTCATCTTCTAAACTTTCTGACCTTCTAAATTCAAAAGCAAGGCATACGGGGAAAGAAATTTCCTAAGGATAAAAGCTCTGCCAATGAAAACGCCCTGTACCTTGTACATTTTTTAAGGTTAGCGAAACTATTTTTTATGTGCGGCTCAGTAGATTTAAAGTTCATAGAAGTTCACTATTACTATGGCACTGGACAAGTTAGAGTTTCGACAAATTAATCAGCAATATAGCATAAGCGAGGATAAAACCTCATGGTGTCACATGCAAAAAAGTTGAACACAAAAATATCAATAAGTCAGAAGCCCTACATCATTAACAATAGAGTTTCCGGTTCTGAAAAAAACAGATATCGTGCCCATAGGGATGCTCAGTTACATTAAAAAATTCAATTTTTGATTTGTAATAATTTTTGCAATATTTTTAGATTTTGAAAAAAGTTTGAATTTTTAAGAATTTTTGGAATTTTAATGGTATTTAGAAAAAGTTTAAATATTTGATTTTATTCTAATTTTTAGAATATTCTTTAGAATATTTTCTAATTTTTAGAATATTTTTGGAATGTTGAAAACAGTTTTAATTTTTGAGATATTGTTATAATTTTGACAATATTTTTAGAATTTTGGAAAAAGTTTAACTTTTTCTAAATTCTAATAATATTCCAAAAATTCTTATAAATTCAAAAAATTGACTTTTTCCAAAATTAAAATAAACTCAAAAATTTAAAAATTTTCAAAATTCTAAAAATATTCCAAAAATTCTTACAAAATCAAAAATTAAAACTTTTTTCAAAATTCTAAAAATGTATTTAAAATTCAAAAATTCTGTTTTTCAAAATTCTAAAAATATTCCAAAAATTAGAATGATATCAAATATTAAAACTTTTTCTAAATTCTAATAATATTCCAAAAATTCTTATAAAATCAAATATTGAAACTTTTTTCAAAATTCTAAAAATACATTTAAAATTCAAAAATTTTTTTTTCAAAATTCTAAAAATATTCCAAAAATTAGAATAAAATCAAATATTTAAACTTTTTCTAAATTCTTCTCTATTATTCATGAGGCAAAGGATAACTTTTTTTTTTTAATTTTTTTCTGCATTACGTCGCTTTCCGGGCGCAATAACCTACATAACGCCCTTGGCATATAAATAGCTATTTCATACAAACTTGGATCACATAACAAAAAGTATATATTTCAATGTCAAGTGTGTCCAAAAATGATTTCATTTATACTTTTAGCCAATTTTTTGGAAAAAAATGTAGCTGTTTTTATGACGTAAATGTAATTGAAAATGAAATTGGACATGGAAATTTTTGAATTTGTTATAGTTTTTGAAATATTTTTGGAATTTTGAAAAAATTTGTATTTTTGATTTTGTAATAACTCTGGCAATATTTTTAGAATTTCGACAAAAGTTTTAATTTTTGATTTTGTAAGAATTTTTAGAATATTTTTACAATTTTGAAAAATTTTTAATTTTTGATTTTATTATAATTTTTGGAATTTTGAAAAAATTTTCAATTTTTGATTTTGTAATAATTTTTGCAATATCTTTAGAATTATGGAAAAAGTTTGAATTTTTAAGAATTTTTGAAATATTATTGGAATTTAGAAAAAATTTAAATATATGACTTTATTCTAATTTTTGGAATTTTGAAAAAGTTTGATTTTATTTAATTTAACAATATTTTTGGAATTTTGATTATAATTTTCCGGCAACGTATTGATGTTTCGTGTTAGTTTTGTAATAAACTTTTAAACAGATATAAAAAATACTTGTACTTTAACAAAGAGTTATGTTTGATATACATCACTGCCCAAAACTAAAAACCATGTCCTCATAAAAGTTTTTTGTCGAAAACTATAGACAAATCCTTAACCCAGACCGAAGTCTTGATATCTCAGAGCTGTGAGATTTCAGCCCCTCCATATTTTTTCTTTGTAACTTGCTGTTAAATCAATTGATTATGTCATGATATTACAATAATTTTTGTTCCAGAAAGGCATGTTTTGGTTTTGAGCATATTCATATTTTGTGCTTTATAGATTTAAATAATTCATATTCGAACAATACATCGTCTGTCTTTTCTTTCATATTTTTTTGTTTTGCTGCCTTTTTGTGGTTTCATCATCATCATCACTATATTGTTGTCCATATAAGTAAAATATAATTTCTTTTGTTGTTAATCTGTTTGAGTTTAATAAAGAGAAAAATATATTCTTTGATGTTTTGTTCGTTTTTATAAACTAACGCTTTTAATTTCGTCTTTGTGGTTTTGTAGTTTTAATTACGATGATGGGTTAATTATGTTGATGAGAAAGAAGATTGTTGTTGGCGTGATAAACAAAACATTTAGTTAAAGCTATGTAGGTACAACGGGTCGGATTTGACAGTTGCCACGTTCCCAAATTAATGTAGGGGTAGCTAGCACTAATCAACATCTGTCTTATAATAAAAAGTAATAGACTGCCTCAACCTGGAAATACGTTATAGGCATCGAGGCATCCCAATTTGACAGAGTTTGCCGATTTCCTACCTCTGTCGTTTTACAATTGTTCTGCATGCGCATAGCAAATATCTAGCTTAGAAAGGCGTACAATATTATTGTGTTGTGACGGAGAATATGACAGACACTAACAATTATTACAATAATATAATTTGAATTTTTTTTTAAGAAAAGAAGCAGATATGTGTGAGTAAAGCAGAAAGGTCACATGCTCGAGATTAATAAAAAATTTTTCATTGAGAAAAATACATTTAAAAAATAAATTTTTTTTTCTCAAATTAAATTTTCATACAAACTTGGATCTCATGAGTAAAAGTATTTTCATTGTGCATGATCTGTAACATGGGATCATTTAGCTGATGCTATTATGATTCATGACATCATACTGATCTCTTATATTTGATTTTGATAATGTCATAATTTTGACATATTTAAGTCACTTTAATTATTAATATGATTTATTTAAATTTCACTAGAGGTATATCAATTGTAAATATATATTGTTTAAAAAATTCTGCTCACAATGACGTAAATGTGTTTTCTGGGAATTCACAAGGAATATTCTATTTAACTTGTTACGAAGTTATTCATTTAATATTAATTCATAAATTCATTAATTCATTTAATATTAATAAATTAATATTCATTTAACTTGTTACGAAGTTGTACACCCCATAAAAGTTCATTCGTTAAAACACTGTCTTTTTTTTTAAATTCTAAGTTAGGCATGTTTAGTGTTAATTGTAATAAGCTAAGAATCGCCCAGTGGCCGAAATTTGGCCATTGTAAATGGAATATGTAAATATAGACCTCCCAACAAAATAGCTACAACACATTATTTCAGAGTTTGATTTTTTGATATAATTGATTTTGAATTGTGAAACAACTATAACTTGGAAAAATAATCGAAAAAATCAGTAAAACACACCTTCATATTTTTCTCAAAAAATCGTCCAAATTCCAAAAATATCATTTTTCGGCACATCTACTAATCAACACCTTTCCAACGATAAACATATTGCCCCACTTTTGTTGGGGCAAATATTTTGAAATGGTGCCACAAAAATAGTGCTTATAAGTATTTATATATAGATTATTAATTAACGTCTCTGCGAATATCCGAAGATCCGAAACCAACTTGTAATGAAGCGCTTTCTTCGTTGTTAGACAACGAAGAGGCAAAGCAGGTCGCGTAACTGGTTGAGGTTATTTATATGCTCCTGACTAGCGACAGCATTGGGATCGAGATGTAATTCCTGCCACTCCAGCACAAATACGGAAATGTACGCGAAATACATGATAAAAACGGGAATGGAAAAAAAGACAAGTGAAAAAAAATGAGACTCTGGCGACCCCCTAGTCAAAAGAACCGCGATCAGAATGTCCAACCACACATTCAAACACACATTCACACGCCCTCACACCTCCTACTCTCACAACCCCACACACCCACACACACACACCTACACCCACTCGCACACACATGCACACATACATCCATGCCTACATCAATGCCCATGTAGCAAAAACAAAACAATTAAGTTCAAATAAAAAAATTGGTAACTATATGTATTTTGTGATTATTTTTAGAGGAGAGGACCGATGAAGAAAATATTAATTTTGATATCTCAAATATTGTATGAACAAAAAAAAATGTAAAACCCCAAAATGACGTGATTCTATTGCCAGTGATTCAGTTCTTACGTACGTTTTTACAAGGCACAGTTTGGAGAACTATAGAAGAAAACGGGTCAAATGTTACATGTTTAACCATTTGGTCTAAACAGTTTTATAACTTAACTGGACAAAAACAAATTAAAAAAAAAATTATAATAAAATTTGTTGCGAATTGTTGACATTTATTATTACATCTGAATATTCTGATTAGGTCCATAAAATATATCGGAGAGAATATATACCATATTTGACCTAATACGACCAACAACATATTTTGATACGAGTTATGAGCATCATCCCTCAAGAATAAATTTAGGTTTGGTCTAAGATCATATCCATGTTCGCAAAGATCTTTAATTACCGATGACAATCCTCACTAAAATCTTCTATTTGTCATATAAGAAAGGAATTTTTCCTGAAATTTGAAAAATGGCTAGTGTACAGCCAGTTTCAAAAAAGGGCAGTAACTACGAATTACAGACCCATTTCAATTTTATCGGTAGTTGCTAAAATTTTTGAGAAATATGTCAATTTTAATTTAATGAGCTTCTTAGAGTCTTCCAAATTAATTAATGAGAGACAATATGGATTTCAAAAAGGAAGAGCGACGGGAGATTTGCTGTCTCTTGTCACTCATATCTGGAACAAGTCGCTTGAAAACTTTGGAGAAACATTCGGTGTTGCTCTTGATATTTCCAAGGCATTTGACAAAGTTTGGCATAACAACCTTATATGCAAATTGAGATCCTATGGTTTAGACGAGCAGCTTATATCTTGGACACAGAGCTTTATATCTGGTCGAAAATTTCGGGTCAATGTTGACGGTGTATCATCAAATACTTTTTCAACTAATGCAGGACTTCCTCAGGGTTCCGCTTTGTCACCAACTCTTTTTCTTATCTATATTAATGATTTGTTGGACTCAACGGTTCATCCTATACATAGTTTTGCTGATGATAGCAAGCTTCATGCGTTTCATGAAGCACCTAAATTATATACACCCTTAGCGCTGAGTGAGTGTAGGTCAAAATTGATAGATTCCCTTAACACTGATCTTAAAACAATTATGGATTGGGGTATTGCTAACAGTGTTGAATTCAATACAAGCAAAACACAGATTTGCCATTTTTCTAGGATAACGACACTCAATGCTTTTCCATTAACGTTTGGCCCCAAAAATCTTTTAGAGAATGAGTCTGTCAGACTTCTAGGAGTTGATATTGAAAATAATATGAAGTGGAATTCTCATATTTTTAATCTGGCTAAGAATGCTGTTCAAAAGTTAGGATTTTTGGGGAGATGTCGTAAGTTTTCCGATAGCGAACAACTTCTTTTAGTTTATAAATCTTTTATACGTCCCTGCATGGAATACTGTTCTCACATATGGGGTGGAGCTTACTTGAGTAGTCTCAACTGCCTTGATTCTGTACAGCGTAGAGCTATTAAACTCATTGGTAACCCAAGTCTTACTAACGGTCTTGATTCCTTGCAGCACAGAAGAAATGTTGCTGATTTGACTTTATTTTATAAATATATTATGGATGAACGAGCTTCTGAAGAGATCAAATCGATTTTACCTAAATCAGCAAACCTTTTGCTTCACACCAGAGCAAACGTAGCAGCGCATCCCTTTACAGTTCAAATAATTAGGTGTAGAACTGTAGCCTTCCAACGTGACTTTTTCAACAGAGTCTCTCATCTTTGGAATGCCTTACCTTCCTGGCTTTTCCCTGATGAATTTAATCCTCAAGGCTTTAAAGTTAATGTTCATAAATTTCTCAGAGAATCTTAATTTACATTCCATTCTTATCCCTAGTTGGCATGGTATCTTCGGATATTCAGAGACATTAATTTGTAATTTATTATAATTAACACTAAACATGCCTAACTTTGAATAAAAAAAAAAAAAAGACAAATAAATAACCAAATTCAATCAAAACAGTTCTATCATCTTTCCCGGAAAACTGTTCGATCGCTTCGTTAATCAATAAACTATTCAAAATACAATTCAATGAAGAATTAAAACGAAGCCAAGATAAAATATTGGTGAATAAACTTAAGGCATCGTTTGTTGTGTTAGTTAGTTTGAGTAAAGGTGTCCTTATTGTTCGACAATCAGGTAAAACAGATGAATTATAAAACAAATAAACAGATCTTAAACATTCTATGCTATTTGATTTGAGGTCCTGGTCCTAATGATTACCTATCCAATTAATTTTATTTGATAAATTAATCAAATTCTTCTCGCTTTTGTATAATCATTATTAAGCAGATGTTTGATATGAAAGCCATCATTCGTGTACAGTTCGTTTCTTTGACCATCATCCACATTCAGGCCCACACTCAAACACACTTGAAACAAGCTACTGTTTATAATTTTTCTATTTTTGGTTAATACACTTAATAGGTTTTTGAACGATATATTTTCTAAGTGCAGACACATAAAATATCGATCCAAAATATCAACTGTTTGTCGTACGTCTACAGGGGAATAGCGAAACTAGTGACTAGGTTGAAGTCTCGAAATTATATTTAGACCGCATTTCCACTTGGTGCCAAATTATGCCAAATGTACTAAATCAATTTGGACAATTATTTTAATTAATCAAAACAAGATGTTGTTTTGTTTTCTTTGTAACTAATCTGTAAGAAATTTCTACGTTAAACAATATCGGACAACTTGATCGTACCAATTATAATTGAAGGTCGGTAATTTTATAAAACCGAATTTAGACTCAGCAGTTAATTGAAACCCAGTATTGTTAGGATATCGGATTAGGTCGTATCACAACCAATTTTAAAATAGCAAACCACAATTGATTTACAGCAGAATCCCACTTGCGGGCATCATATATGTATATGTATCTAGCAGAAAGAAGAATCGATAACAATAAATATAACGGTTCCAGGTTAATTTCTATTCTGATTACCGGACACAATTTTTAGGCAGGAAAACCAATTGATAAATATGCACAACTATTTTAGGTTTCACGACAACAATATAGCAGACGGCGGTTATGGCTTGAGTTTACGGAGAAATAAATTAATCATTATAGTGAAATTATGCTTGTGAAAACGCAGTGTGGCTCAAAATCAGTGTATTACACAAAAAAAATTATTTTTAATGGAATACTAAATTAGTGTAGCGGAAAATATATTAACGGAGGACTATGAATTAAGTATGGTAAAAAAAAATTAGTTACGAAAGTCGCGTGTAATGAAAATGTGAGATATATGATAAAGTAGTGGATCTATGAATCCGAGAATCATCCAACGGCGTCGTAATTACTTCGTTACAAACTACGGATTGGGATTAAGTTTGAATAAATTAAGTTTCTCTAAATATTTTATGGACGCTAACTTTAAAATTTTAAGGATTAAAGCTACCAGGAAAAACCCATGAAGGTAAGGCATTCCAGAGATGAGAGACTCTGTTGAAAAAATCACGTTGAAAAGCAACAGTTCCAGGTAAAATTGATTTACTCTCTGTAGAAGTTCGTTAACCCATAATGTATTCGTATAGAAAATTGTCAGATCAGTAACATTTCGTCTGTGCTGTAAAGAATCAAGCTCATTAGTAAGAGTTGAGTTGCCAATCAGTTCAATAACTCTGCGCTATACAGAATCAAGGCACTTCAAATTACTATAATAAGCTCCACCCCATATGTGAGAACAGTACTCCATGCAGGGACGTATAAATGATTTGTAAATTAATAGAAGCTGTTCGCTATTAAAAAATTCACGACATCGTCCCAAAAAGCCCAATTTTTGAACAGCATGTTCTCAGCTAGGTTAAAAACATGAGAATTCCATTATTAATTTATTATTTTCATTATTATTACTATTATTATTTTCAACGTCTACTCCTAGAAGTGTAACAGATTCTTTCTCTACAAGATCTTTAGAGTCGAACTTTAATGGAAACCGATTAGGTGTGGATAATCTAGAAAAATGACAAGCCTGTGTTTTGCTCGTATTGAATTCAACACTATTAGCGAGCCCCCAATCCAAAATAGTTTTAAGGTCATGGTTTAATGAATCTATCAAATTTGATCTACAGTAATTAAGCGCTAACGGTGAATATAATTTAGGCTTTTCATGAGATGCATGAAGCATGCTATCATCAGCAAAACTATGATTAGGACTAATTGTTGAATCCAACAAATCGTTAATATAAATGAGAAACCCGTATTATCTTTCATTAAGTAGTTTGAAAGACTCTAAGAAGCTCATTATATTAAAATTAATCTATTTCTCAAAAATTTTATAAACAACCGATAAAATTAAAATGGGTCTGTAATTTGTTGGATTAGTCTTACTACCCTTTTTGGAACGGGTTGTACACTTGCTGTTTTCCAAATTTCGGGAAAAAACTCCTTTCTTATATGACAAATAAAAGATGTTAGTGAGGATTGGTGCTAACTCCCTAGCATAGGTTTTCATAATAATGGGAGGAATACGATCTGGCTCAGATGCTTTGTTAGTATTAATTTGTAAAAGCATTTTCCGAATGATATTTTTACGAAAAATTATGCGCATCATGTTGTGCAAAACTCTAGGAATTAGCTTAGGTAAGAAATTGGGTTCTGTTAGTGTATAATTTTTTGCTTCACCTCAATTTTAAATTGTGTGAAGTAATGCAATCTATCGTGAAAAAAAATCTTATATACCCAAAATTGTGTTTTTTCTTTTGTTTTGGACCATCCTCTATCTAAACTGTCAGTAAAAATTTTGGTGTACGTCTGTGTGTGCGTGGGTGGGTGGGTGGGTGTACTTTCTGCATAGGATCTTGATGAAACTTTGGCAAGTGATACAGGTTTACTTGAAAATAGAAGATCTGGATTCATCTCAAATTTGGACAAAATGGCGGGGGTCTCCCGAACACCTCTAAGTTTAAATCTTGAATAACTTGTAATCCCAGACTATGGATCTTATTGAAACTTAGTATATAAGGTTTTAGTACAGTTTCCAATGTTTCTGCATACCAACTTCCGGTTTGTCACTTTCCGTTAAAAAGTTTTTTTTCCAGGTGTTTATCCCTATAGCAGCCTACAATTACCGATCGATTTTCATGAAACGTTACGAAAAGCTTTCAAGTAACATGAGAAAGATTTAATCAGCTTTTGGAGTACATTGGAAAAAAGGTATGGGTGTCTACCATACAACAGGTGGTTTTTTCCACAATGTTTTTATGTTTGTTGGGAGAATAAAACATTCATTCGTGAATGAATTTTGATGACGCTTTGGAAAAAGATGCAAGCTTGTATGACAAGGAACTGATTAGTTTTTGAGCGATAGTGAACAAAATGGTGTGGTGTCCCTGGAGCACCACTTTTTTTAAAAGCTCTATAACATCTGTACCTGATAATCGAATTGGATGAAACTTGGTACACGAGCATTTAGTACGGTTCACAATAGTTCTGCATCCCAACTTCCGGTAAAAAATTTTTTTGTACTTTTTTGAAGTTTTTTCAGTGTCTTTATGCACACTACAGCCTAAAATAATGAAGTGATTATGATGAAACTTATGGAAAAGGTTCCAATTAGTGTAAAAAGATAATTTTCATTCTTTAGGACACATTGATCAAAGTGGCGGGGGGGGGGGGGGGCTACCATACAACTGCTGACTTTTCACACTTTGTTTTTAAAGTTTGCTGAGAACATACAGATTTCATTCATTAATCAATTCTAATGACACTTTGGAAAAAGATGGAAACTTAAATGACAAAGACCTGATTAGTTTTTGGACAATATTGGGATAAGTGGTACGGGCACTACCGGGGATAAGTGGTGATCTGGTGGTAATGTTGTGGTAATATTAGGATAATTGGTACTCCCGAACACCTGTTTACTGTGTCACCATTTTCTCAATGTTTGTTGGGAGCACACAGCACTCGTTCGTGAACGAATTTTCATGACACTTTGGAAAAAAAATGCAAACATGCATGGCGAGGAACTGATTAGTTTTTGAGCGATAGTGAACAAAGTGGGGGGGGGGGGGGGTGTCCCATACACCTGTTTTTTTGACAGCTCAATAACATCTGTACCTAATAATTGAATTGGATGAAACTTGGTACAAAAGCATTTAATATAGTTTTGCAGTGAAGAGCTTCTTCGTTGACGAATCAACGAAGTGGCATAGCAGGCCGCGCACCTAGTGAGATTTATAAGCCCCAAAACTAGCAACAGTCTGTGGGTTCAAAGAGGATAAACCTGCTGCTCCAATACAAATGAACTGTATAGTGGGAGTATTTCGAATTAGAACCGGATCCAGGAAAAGCGAAGTGGAACGAATAGACTCTGACGACCCCCATACGTGAAAAGAACCGCGGTCAACACATCCAACCCCACATTTAATCACACATTCACACGCTCTCGTACCCTCATTCACTCGTGCACACACACATACTCACACATATGCACCCATTTATCCCCATACACGCACTCACACAACGCGTTACAGCCAACTACCATATTCAATCCCATAGATGAATTTCTAGTTCGGGTTTATCGGTTGATCATGAGAAAAAAAATACTTGAAACGCGTTTCACATTTTCAGAATAGCGTTGATTAGATAAAACTGTTTTCAATGCTTTTGAAATCGTAGTAAATATTAACTCATTCGAATGAAGGTTATTATGCGATACTTTAAATATATCCTCGACCAGGTAGGTATACAGGCGAAGTTAACAATGTATTATATAATCGTTGAGTGAATGTCACTCGGCTAGTGGTATCCGAAAATGTAGTTGGAACCTACGATAATGGAGCGGTATTCTCAGGAACATCGAGTAACTATTTTGCTAAACCACACGTTGAAAATCCACCATCAGGAGCCTTAAAATGTTGCCCAAACCCAAATAATGAAGGCATTGCAAACAGTTCGACTGGCACTGAATCAAATTTTTTTTATTCATATCGTTTAACAGCTTGTTGACGTTCGGATGTGTTAATACCATTTCACTAAAACCTAAAACCATTGAACGATATACAATATACATACATCCTTATTACAGATGGTAGATTGTCTGGATTTAATTGACCATCCTTTTTATTTGCTGCGCATGTATATAAGAAAACAATTTATAATGGTAACTTCATGTCCAGCTTCCACAAACGGTTGAGCCAGAGTAGATCGAATAAACCAATGAGGTCCTGCCATGGTTGGTACCGCGGACAAAGTTTTCAAAGACTTTAGTTGTTCATCCAACCTAAATAGCAATAACATTGACAACATTTTCCTGTTATCATTCATAATGAGATTCAAGTTAACAACTATTATTACCATTTTAATTGTTGTTATGCTACCCCAAATCAAACATCAATGTTAATTTCAATACAAAAGGTTTGTACACAATTAAAATCAGTAGTACTCCTTTTCCAGTTTATTAATCAAATTACAATAAAAAATATACTGTTAATTCATGTTCTATTTAGGTACAAAGTACAAAATGAAATGTGAACGGTAATACGCTAACTGGTTCACTGTCGACTTTTACTCTTAACAACTTCTATCGCCAACCATTTTTAATTTTAAGTATTTTTAGTGATTTATCCCTAAATTTTTGTTATACAATATTCATACAAAAATTCGGGTTACACGTTTCCAACTGGAGATTGACAGTCACACGTGTATGTAACAAATATGCTCACTCATACGGACCCACATACACACAAATTCTTGCACCTTCATACCTATCCATAATCATCCACACATGAAAAAAAATTTAAAAAAATTAAGAACATGACTCACCCGGGGTTTGTGGTCGATCGCTCTCCGTCATCCCTTAAGTGCACTGCTTAGCCCATACGGTCAACCGGATTCGTAGTTACGGTTGATATTCCAGTGAAATAAAACAGTGACGTGTTGCAGGTGGTCAAAATACCGCCCTTGATGAATTCAATCTTGATGCGTATATGTCAGATGCCGGATTTTAGCATATAGTAGTTGATGAAATCAATAATGCATGCGTCATAAGTTCTTGGAATATATTTTCCACGACATCACCACTAATGCGGGTACACGTCGCAGGTTGCTGAAATACATCCACTGAGGTCATCAATATTCGGACATGCAAACGTGGAAGATTATTAAAATATATTATCGGCTGATGAATCTAACGTAAGTATACGCCGCAGTTTGTTACGATACAGTGATACCCAATTTATGGTGAAAGAAATACACAGTATACTTAATTTTTGCTTTTCAGCATTCGAACAATATTTTATTAGGAGTTCCTTAGTTTGTTTCCTAATTTCTAAGAAGTACACATATGAGGTTAACGATTCAACTTATTCCTTATGCAAACTAAAAGTTTTGAAGGACGTACACAACATATATATCTTTTTTTATTATTATCGTTGGCCACAAGAAGCCGTAAAAAAATTATCACTTAAATGCTTACGCATTAGTAAAACCGATCAAAAAGAAAACCATATTAATTAATTTTGGATTTATCCATTAATGTCCGATGCACTCAAAATAGACAAAAAAAAATTTTGCCAAACACGAAATCAATAACATTGAGTATGACACTATTGTGAGATTTTAATTTTCGTTCTGGTTGGTTTTCTTTTGTAATTTGTTTTTTTAAATTAACTACTTAAACGATTACTCTATCACTTGACAAAAAAAAAATTTTAACTAATTTTTTACTAAGAATAAATTAAAAAATTATAAATACCAGGTATGTCCACTCACTGAGATTCTTTTATGTGCCGTGACAAAGTTATTCTATGAATCACCCCGTAAAAAATATTTTCTTCTTTTGGTTATTATAACCAAGCTCTTAATGTTCAGTTACATTAATTAAAATTCATGTAACCCAAAACTGTTAATAACAGAGTAGTTCACTACTTATGCCACGCCTTCCAGGATTATTCCATTATCACTCTTCTAGAAGAAATAACGCACACAAAAAAAAACAAACTTCAAGGTCCACCGGGTATTTATGTTATCAACGGCACAAACATGTAATATTTTTTTCTTTAATTTGCACAAAATGGACCCCACTAGTCAGATTAAAACAATTAGAGACATTAACATTAACTAGTTCACTACTTAATTTTTTTTTCTTTAAAATGATATTTTTAAGGTAAAATTCACTAATTTGGTTTTTAATTTGGAATTTTTGCACGAGTCAAACCAAAAAGAAACGCGATGACAACTCATCAAAATAAATGTTAACCCATTCCAATCAGAAACTTGAATGAAATGAAAAACTACCACTATGTTAGTATACTAACAGATTGAAAAAACTTTTTAACTTTTTCTTTTAAAAAATAATAATTTATTTTAAATAACTTTATTTTAAAAAATTTCGGTTTAAAAATTGTGTATTTCCCGTCATGTGAAGTATTGTTGGTTGATGTTAAACTTTATTTGTTAGACATATGTTTCGATAAATTGAAATGAAAAATGTTACGAGACTGAGAGACCTCTATCTTTTCAACCACGTATTTATAGTCAATTAACGGTCGTCTATAAACAATATCAACAGGATAAGTTTGTTTCTGGGGTATTTACTTTCGTTAATTTTTTGGTACCCACTAAGGAGTTTTCACAACTGCTTTACGATAAATTTAAACAGAAATTATTGCGATAGACGACTACTACTTGGATATCAGAAATTATGTTTAAAAAAAACGAAAATGACTACAAAGGTTTTTGTTAATATAAATTTAATACGTGTGGGAAAGTAGTGAGACTCTAAATTACGAAACTTGGCACCAGCTTCGTTACAGTTTACAACAGTTCTGCATCCCAACTTCCAGTTTTTTACTTCCTGTAAAACATTTTTTTGTTTAATTTTTGGATGTTTTTTCAGTGTCTTTATGCACACTACAGCCTACAAGAATAAAGTGATTATGATGAAACTTATGTTAAAGGTTTCAATTAGTGTAAGAAGATAATTATCATCTTTTGGAACACATTGATGAAAGGGGCGGGGGGGGTCTACCATACAACTGCTGACCTTACACACTTTGTTTTTAAAGTTTGTTGGGAGCATACAGACTTCATTCATTAATTAATTTTATTAACACTTTAAAAATTTTATTAACACTTTGACAAATACATTGTATAACTGTAAAAAACTTCAAGTTGATAGCACTTATAGTATTTGAAAAATTCGATTATGTAGAAATTCGGACGGACACCGAAGTCTCACCAATTGGGTACCGTTTTTACTTTTTCAAAGTACGGAACCCTAAAAATGATTAAAACCTAAAAGTTCAATTTAAATTTAAATAGAATATAACTTATCTTAAACAATTTCTTAAAATGTTCTTTAAAAAAAATTCCTTATTTTGAAATTTCCTCCTTGAAATTTTCCGTTGGTGTGTTCTAGCTTCCTCATCAAATTATTTTTTAAAATTATGCACTTCAATTCTGGTTGATTTTCTAATCCAGAAATCTCAGAAATTGCATTACATTGAACCAACACGTTTAATGCAATTTATCTCATTCTTATAGGCAAAAAAAAATTGATCTGAGATCAAAAAAAATTAGCTGTCAGATCAAATTAGCTGTCAGTTTGTGTTTTTTGGCAAAAAAAGATTGACTTTTTTTTGATCCAGATCAAGTTTCCGAAATCTAGATTTTTTGGTAGATTTTACAAATACATTGATATATATTATTTCTATTTGTCAAATTTATGTAAACAAAAAAAAAACGCCATTTTAATTATTATTATTATTTTGTTTAAAAATAGTTTATTATTATTTAAATAAAATATTTAAATAACTAATGATAATAAAGTTGTTACAAGTAAAATGATAAAACGTAAAATCTATCATTTTCAAATGTAAAAATAACCAAACATATCAACTGACAGAACAAAAAGTCAAAACAATTTACTGCTACTTTTACAAAAGTAGATTGATTTACTTTATGTTGTTCGTTGGCAAATAAATAAATCAATCTTTTTTCGAGCAAGCCAAAGAACGTGAGTCGTGACATTAAAAAAATAACTTATTCGAGACACACGACTTATCGTTTTTTATATTCTTATATTTTACTTTCTCTTAAGGCGGTTCCAAATAATATATTTTTTATAAGCTATTGGTTTAGGAAATTCTCCATAGATTTTTTTCCGAAAAAAACACTTGACAGCTATGATCAGCTGATATGTAGTTCGAAAACTCTTAAGTAATCGTTATTTCTTGCCAATCGAGGTGGTTTTGTTGTCTTTAAGTTGTTTTGATACAGTTGCATTAGTATTGTTCTTACGATGAATTTTAATGCATAATTGCTGAGTTCTAGTTTTTATGGCTGTATGTAATTTGTCAAATACATACAGCAATATGACGATTTAAAATTTAAGGAAAAATCTCTATATAGATGAAAAACGAGTTCATGGCAGAGTTGTAAAAACTTGAGCATTTTTGATTTTCCTGAAACTTAGCATATAAGTAGTATGGACAAAATAAAAAATATCACTTATTTTAAAATTTTTTTAAAGTGCATAGCTTGATGCATGGGCCATACGCTAAACAAAAAAAAAAAAAAAAAAAATCAAAAAATTTTAACCACTGAAGTTCGAGAAAATAATGAGCAATTAGAATTTTAATCGGACTAAAAATTTTTAAAATTAAATATCTCAAGAACAAAAAACAAAAAAAAGTTTGATGAAATCGGTATAGCCGTTCTTGAGCAATTTAATTTCAAAGTTACATCAGATTGGCAGAATTTTTATTTTTCATGCATGTTGGGGTGCCCCCTATGCTCAAACTATGCACTTTAAAAAAATTTAAAAAACAAGTGGTATACTACTACCATACTACTTATATGCCAAGTTTCAGGAAAATCAAAAATTGACAAGTTCAAATTTCGACTTTTTCACCTGCGTAGATTACGTTTTTCATCTATATTGGCTTGTACATTTGGTATTTTACCCAGCTCCGTGTTTATACTCAAACCGAAAGTTTATATTTTGAAATGTAGTTTCTTTAAAATTTTAGACAAATTTTTTGGGTTAATCCAATTTTTTTTGATAGTATTTTTTTATTAAATTTATAGCTAAATAAATTTAAGATAAGTTGTCAAATTTAGTTTACTTCAATTCAATTTATAAAAAAATTATTTGAAAAATTTTGTGATTGCAAATATAGAAAATAAAATTGATTTTTGTTAGTAAAATTTGTTTAGTTTAAATTAGTCAAATTTGTTTACATAAGATTGAAGAAGCATTACTTAGTATAATTGGCTGAGAGACGGGATTGGCATGGAGATTGGGATCAGGATGAATTATTGGGTGAGTGAAATAATTTTAATGTACTAAGTGTAGTAATATTTGTGGTGGGATTTATGAGGATGTGATGATCTTGTTTTCTTCGACCATTGAGGTCGTTGGAGTCTCTCTTCTCTGTTTTTTCCCTATTATACAGTTTATTCTGCGTGCATATCTGTTCATTTGTGCTGACCAAAGGATTGATATTCATAGTTGAACTCACGAAAAGGAAGCTTCTCGGATACAACCTCGGGTTGTGGCTTATTGATGGTTCAGTGTTTATAACAAACTAATTTTGAGCGTGCTATTGTTGACTGAATACAGTTTATTTGTCAGCACCCCTAATATATCACCTTAGTGATATCTCGTTGCTATTGCCCGTGTTATGTGGTATCTCACGTTATCAATAGAAGGGATGGAGTACGTGGGGTTGTAAATAATATAAACAAGAAAATAAACACGTAGGAAGTTTAAAAGAAAAATGAGGATAAAACTAAAAAGTATGAAATTAGGAACTGAATATTTCATAATGGGTTAAAACAAAGAAACGAAAAGACCAAGTTCAAAAAAATACAACTGGAACGCAGATGGAAGATATAGTAAAATAGAAAATATGAGAAAAAAGAAAAACGTAGAAGAGAGATATTGAAACACATAGAAATAAAAGAGAAATCAAATTAGCAGTTTAATTGTTTTTGAATCCGAACAAACAATTAAATAGAATTTTAGCACTATAGAGCAATTCTAATGTTAATGTAATGATATTCATCAGAAGTGAGATGAAACTTAAAAAATAAAAAAATCTATTCTTTAACTCAACATGTAACTAAAAACAGTTTTTTTCTCTGTCATATGAACAAAGCACTTTAAAATATCCTCCAATTTCTATTGCTTTCTATTGAACAGCAATAATCCTTCAGTTATATAGAGATTTAATTTTATAGGTTCATATCTATACAGAGTGAATCAAAAAATCTACAAGTATTGTTCAAGCTTCCTTTTTACTGTAAATTCGTTTATTGAAAAAAGAAACACTTAAATGAAGTCAACTAAAGAACGAGTACATAACTAAACCATGTTGGAATTCTTATCATAGACATTTCTGTTGATTGCTCTAAGAATTTTAATTCCAACTATTTTCCATCTTATTTTTTTATCAACTTAGAAAATGCATTTTCCAATTTTTTTTTCTTAAATTGAAATTTATTTTCAAACAAACGAAAATAAGAAATAAAGTTGGGATTGAATTTTTCTTATTTTTTCTTTAAGTTTTGTTTTCTTCCTATGTGCTTTCCTTCTTTGAAAAAAGTCTCAATATTTTTTGGGAGCAAAAAAAATATATATTTATTGGTTCGTTCTTTAATTGTTTATCTTCCAATTTTCTTTGAAAACAAAGATATAAATTTTATAGAGAAGTATTTTTTGTTATCAGTTATTTGATACTTAATTATTTACGGAGTGTTTCTTTGTTCAAATAATCGAACAATGTAGGTTTTGTTTTTTAAAATTTTCGTGGGAGTTTGTAGTTGTAGAATATTTTCTGTGTAAAAAAGTTGAAAGAAAATTTTATTAATCAATCTTCGTGTTCCGGAGTTTACAAATTCTCTTAACAATTAGTAAGGTTTGAATGTACATAAGTTGAACAATACTTTTTATCATTCATTCAGTTTTGACAACACCAACATTAACAAAGCGATATAAACGAACGTTGCCAATACGATTTTAAAAGAAGCTACATCCTTTTCGTTCCAGAAAAGAAAATTATCAAACGCGTTTGTTGAATGTTGAATCAACTATATAAATACAAACGAAACAAAAAACGTCAATATAAAAATGGCCGATTTCATTCATTCGAAATAAACGAAAATACTCGAAATTTTCGATCTCGAACGATTTTAATCGATTTAAACTTGAAATTATGCGCATGAACAAGGGGTAATTTAATTTTTATAAATATATAATGAAAGGGATTTGAGAAAAAATTTAGTCAATGGAAAAACTTCATATGATGAAAATATTTAGGAAAATGCTTCGTTCTAGAATATAAACCGATTTTTAGTTGTTGTTTAAAAAATTCATAAAACTTTATTTTGTAGACATTTCTTTCATTTTTCTTCCTTTGTACGAATTATTGATTGGTTTTATTAAATTTTCATACAGAGTTTGCTGGATAATGTAAAGGTGTCTATTCTTTTATTATAATTTTTTTTATGATTGAGTTAATTTTAACTAAAAGATGGAGATATTTTATATTTCATTTTCTTTGTTCTGTTTAAGGTATTCAATGTCATTATCGAGTAGCAAGGGTACCGGATGTAGCCGTATATACACACACCGTATACAGTCGATTGATGAAGATGTTATCATTCCCTTGTGTGTTATCATTAATGAAAATTTTACTCACCCAGACACCTGTCATTGGTAGACCAGTTCTAAAGGAGATTGACAGGAGATTAACAAGGCAGTCAGAAAAAAGTATTGAGTGTATTAACCCTGAACTCCTACCATACCTTCTTCCAAAATCGAGTTCTGGTTATATGAATATTTTTTTTAAATTTCATCCAGATTGCTTTGAATATCAGACAATTTTGTACCGTTCAAACAAGTTATGGAAATTTATTTCATCTAGTCTATTCAAAGTGTCAACTACATTCAATTTGTTAAAATCAATTAACCTAATTTAGACCACAGACCGATAAATAAAACGTTTTTTCCAATTTTCTTCTCACATTTAATATAACTTCATATTTGGTTTTTCTATTGACGTTTCGTTTATGTCAGACGTTTAATAAAGCTAGATAATTGATTTTTGATTGGATGCACAATTGGTCACCGTAACACATTTATGAAGTTAAAAACTGGCTGCAGACGTTATGGTATTATGTAAACATAAAACCATTCTAACAATTTGAAGTTCAATAAAACAAAGCTCAGAACAAATTCGTCTATCATTTTTCTTCACTGAAAATGTTCTCTCTTTAATAGTGGGAATGGGTTTGGAAATATATTTTTATTTCCCTCCAACGTATTATATTTAAAATGCAGCCCTAAGGTAAAATATGATTTTATTTAAATGAAAACAAAACCTTCAGATACAATATGTCTATTCATATAAAAAAAATTTGAAAGTATTGTTGTTGCATTTATTTTAATGAATTTTGGTTGGATAAAAAAAGTTTATACACTGGGATTGTTGTCAAATGGATTAATACTATGTAATGAAGCGCTGCTTCGTTGACTCCAACGAAGTGGCATAGCAGGTCGTGTATCTAGCGAGATTATTTTTTTTGCCCCAGACTAGCTGCAGCCTATGGGGTCGAGAGAAGAATACCTGCTGCTACAGCACAAATAACTGAATTTGTACGCGTTTTTCGAGACCAAATAAACGAATAGAAAACAAGACAAGTGAAATGAGTAGGCTCTGGCGACCCCCCTTATGCAAGAACCGCGATCACCACGTCCAACCCCATAATTCTAACACATCAACACGTTCTCGCACTTCATCCACATACACACTCACCCATACCTGTACACACATGCTCACATCCATACACATACACGCATTCACTCCACAAGCTAACAGGCACACTATCAGTTTCATATGAAATCGTTTTTTTTCAAATGGTATAACATTGAGTTGTTATTCTAATTTAACAAAAAAACGTACAAAAGAAAACCAGAATACATGAGAAAATGCCAGATCTAAAATTAATAGACGACCTAAAACCAGATAGACGTAAATTCGTTTCTATTCCATTCAATCAAATCAGTTTTCTGGTAATTTTAATTTCATTTTCCAGTTCTCCATAATTTAACGGGTGGTTTATTGGAAATTTAGTTTTTCTAGCAACAAAAAAAAATATAAATGTATTTAGTTATAAGTAAATCGAAAGAAAACCCACGAAAGATATATTCAAGAGTCTACTTATATTAATGCAACCATACAGAATTGTTATATTTTTTGTTTTCTTTGTATTTTATCCTTGTTCTTTTGTTTTGACTTAACCATAGATTTACTTGAACTCATCATACATATGTTATAAATTCGTAATTAAGTATTTGAGTAATTTACATAAAAAAATTGATTTATCAGAAATTGTATAAGTTTTAACTACCCGGACACCGAATTATTTTCTTGATTGTCGCATACATTTAATTGAACTAAACAAAAGATGTTTTATAAGAATTTAATTATAAACGTTTATAACTTACACTACAACAATCGGTCTCTTAAAATTCAAATTTTCTTTGATTTTCTTTTTATATAGATTTGACCTACAAGGTCTCCGAATTATTTTAATGGTTTTAATTATCTTACTTGAATTAAACAAAACTGTTTTATAAAATTTACTACGACAAATGTTTATAATTTACACTACCACAATGGTTCTATCAAAAATTAGATTTTCTTTGGTTTTCATTTTACATATATATAGCTTTACAAGCATGCAAGATTGTTCTACAGGTTTTGCTATAATTGTTAATTGAGTTAAACCAAAATAGACTACTTATCTTTTACAGGAGACACCTTCGATCTTGTGTCAGCACACAATTGCAATGCGAAATTCGATCCCATTCCGTCGTGTATGATCTCGATTAACCCAACAAGACATTTAGATTTACTTCCAACACAAAAAAAATTTGATTCACTGGTCGTATAATTTTTTCTTTTATATATTTTAACATTAATTTCACCAAATTTAAACAATGGATAACCACACCTCAAAATTATGCAAAGAAAAACCCACTGACAGCCAAAATATAATTCTCCGAAAAAAAGCGACTAAGAGACCCTCTATACGCGGGTAGGCATATTTATAGGCAAACAGTAGCGATCGGTTTTACATCACATAAAACAAATCTGTTTATTAGACAATCTCGTTCGATAAATATGTGTACTAAAAGTGTCTTCACTGGAAGGAAACCAAAAACAAAGACATTTATTATGAGATTATCTTAGGTAATTACATTTATTAGTGTATCTAACTAAGGAATTATTACAACCAACAGGCATTAAAATAGGAGAATACAACCAATTTATAGCAGAATATTGATTGTAAGATTTAAACATGAACATAGCGGAACTATGAATCGATGACATTATACAACTGTTCTATGATAATTCCACAGCAATCAACGATCACAAATTCACAATCACGGTTTGAGTTCAAGAAAATATGGTAAAAACGAAAATAATTATGAAAGTCTCCGCCAATGCAAACTCGAGACGTATGAAAAGGTAGTGAATCTATAAATCAGGAAATTATGCAACCGCTTTAGGATATTAATTTAATTTTTTTTTTTTCTATTTTTTTAAAGGAATCTATAGTAGATGATGACTATGGATTGAGCATAAGAAACTATGTATAAAGAAAAAAAATGAAAACAACTATGAAAATTTCTGTTAAGGTATGTTTTGTGTATATGGGACTGTGGTTCGAATTTCAATCACGACGTCTGAATTACCCTTCATATCAACTATAATGTCATGTCACTGATCGAAGTTGCTCCGAAAATAAGCCCGGTGTTTGTAGATTTTTTATTTTATTTTTAAACATTTAACTCACACACATTCGATAGATGTTAAATGTCTTGTTTTTATACTATAATTTATTTTTTTCTATCTGATTTTTGTTGTCACTAGATTATATTCCAAAGTCCGTTTTATAGCTTATAGTGTAGAAAATACGAAAAAGTTAAAGAAGTAAAAAACCGAATGATCATTCCAGAACGGTAAGGTTGGTTTATTTTGGATTATATAATATAATATGTATATCAAGATTCGTTAAATTAAATATGAAAGCTGTTCGGCTCAAATGGGCGAATCATGTACCTTTCTATTTGTTTTTCTGAATCAAATATTGTCAAAGGCCGCTCAGTCATTAAGCCAAGTACATATTGTTGTTTTCCATAGAGGCTGGTGCAGAACGTAATCCGCATCCACAGCACCACCACTTTCTAATATCCATAGCACCACCACCAGTTTAACAAATCTGTCAAAAATAATGCCGCCTCCAAAGATGATCAGAACTTAAACTCCGTCTAAAGTAGAACAACACATACGTTCCATAAATGCTGCAGCAATTAATATTGACCAGTAAAGGCACCTATAAACAACACGCAGCCTAGTAAAATACAAAAAGGGCCCAACCAACATTCTTCTAACTGTCTATCGACAACATGAACCTCAGAGTAGCTGTAATTTCTCATGCATCACCGTCGCCTCCGAATACTCATATGTTGATCGCAAACTACTAACAGTTCAAATAACTATAAACACGTGCAACCATTATAACATAGAGAGATCCATTCTAAAATATAAATTTTGTACTAATATTTTTAAATTTTAGCATGTTTGCAAGGTTGGAACTTTCATATTGTAAAAAAGTGCTAAAAAATGTTTGACCTACGGTATCTTTTGGACCACCCTGTTCTCAAATTAAATACTCCAATTTTTTTAAAAAGCAAATCTCTTTTTATTTCACCTACACTACTTGTACGCCAAGTAGGAAGTCGATTAAAAATGGTCGGGTTCACCGTTGTTTGAAATCATATCCTTTTATAATATCATAAGATTACTAATTCCTTCTCGTACATGATCTTTGGTGTGTACAGACGCTTACAAATATGTCGCGAGCCAATATTTACTAATCTCATCGAAAGTTTTTCTACCATTTTGTTTAATATTATTCAAACCTAGATCAGTTTTGTTTTCTACGAGCCATTTAAAAAACACTCATTAAAACCACTTTGTAATCAAGGACTGCAGCGGTAAGTCAGACACAGAACAAATAAACAGGTTCTCAGAAGAACCCAACCTTTTTTTATAAATCGAAACAACATGTCTACCGTTTTCTCTTATTATATATTCAATGATTAATCACCGACTCGGCCTTAAAACATATATTCTGAATAATTTATGTCGACTTATGAAGCATATTCACCAAACAAAACCATATAATTTAGTCAAAGACCAACTTTAAAAAAATCATAGCATAAAAAACTGAAACAAAACAAACTTTTACTTAAAATAAAAATAAAATAACTTTCAAAACTATAACCCAAATATATGTATCCCGTCAGTTGCTTCCATTTTTAATCTCCATTCCCAAATCTCTCATAATTATAAATTAATTGAGGATAATAAAAACAAGAAGAAATCTAATCAAAACAGGATTCAAACTTTTCAGTTTTTCGCATACAAAAAATACCAACAACAACAACGACGAGCAAAAGCTTCATTAAAATTGTTTAAATAATAACTTAATTAATTGGCATTTAGAGACTAATTTGATAACCAAAATTTACATGTTAATGCAATTTAGGATTGAATATTCTCGTGTTTTTTTTATATTCAAGTGTTTTGAAATTTAACGTTAACAGAACGAGAGATGTATTGGTATGTTGATGTACAGAAAACAGATATATTCCATTCTCCAAACACAATAATGTAATAATCTATTAAAAATTTTTATCATTATTAAGAATTCATGAAAATGTTCATTACAAATTTCCAGCTCATCACCGTATAAACTATGAAAAAGCAACAGAATTTTTTTATGACACACTAAAGCGGAAAATTTTTTTCTTCTTCTCCATCCATTTCTTATTATTTATTTCACAACATATATTTTCTTTCATATTATCTTCAAAACTATTTATTCCATTGTTTAATTTTTGTTTTTGGTTTTTATTTTCAGAAAAATTATAAAAAAGTTCAACAACAAACTTTATTGTTACATTATACAGTTTTCTGTTAAACGAAATTTTTGAATAGAAGAAGAAATAAAACAAAAAAAAAGCTCAAGCTAAAGTCTTAATATGGAAAATTATGAAATTGGGAACAGGCAGCCAGTTTCATTAATTGAGAAACTTTAAATTCGATGTCATCAAAAAATTAAACTTGTTTTATTTTACTTTTTAATAATTTATAAAGATTTTTGTCTCTAAATACTGTATTTTATGTTACAGAGAAGATGACATGAAAAAAAGTTCGGAAAAAACAAAGTTAATAAAAAAAAGTTTGTTTTATATTAGTTAGAAATGTAGTTCTGTAACTCTGTTGATTTAGTTATTCATTGTTTACTTTAAAATGAAGATATTTTATTTGAAAATGAAAATTTGATTTCAAACCACTTAATCTTGGAAAATTACATAGTTAACAATGAAAAAGAAAAGCTCGATGACACTATTGAATATTGAAGAAGTCGAGATTCGAGCTTGACCATTTTTGATTTTTCTGAAACTTGGCATATTAGTAGTATGGACAAAATAAAAATACCACTTATTTTAAAAAATTTTTAAAGTGCATGGTTTGAGCATAGAGGGCACCCCAACATGCATGAAAAATGAAAATTCTGCCAATCCGATGTAACTTTGAAAATATGGAGGGGCTGAAATCTCACAGCTCTGAGATATCAAGACTTCGGTCTGGGTTAAGGATTTGTCTATATTTTTCGACAAAAAACTTTTATGAGGACATGGTTTTTAGTTTTGGGCAGCGATGTACATCAAACATAACTCTTTGTTGAAGTACAAGTTTTTTATCTAAGTTTAAAAATTTATTACAAAATTAACACGAAACATCAATACGTTGCCGGAAAATTATAATCAAAATTCCAAAAATATTGTTATATTAAATAAAATCAAACTTTTTCAAAATTCCAAAAATATTCCAAATATTAGAATAAAATCAAATATTTAAATATTTTCTAAATTCCAATATTTCAAAAATTCTTAAAAATTCAAACTTTTTCCAAAATTCTAAACATATTGCAAAAATTATTACAAAATCAAAAATTCAAACTTTTTTCAAAATTCCAAAAATTATAATAATATCAAAAATTTAAAATTTTTCAAAATTCTAAAAATATATCAAAAATTCTTACAAAATCAAAAATTAAAACTTTTGCCGAAATTCTAAAAATATTGCAAAAATTATTACAAAATCAAAAATACAAACTTTTTCAAAATTCCAAAAATATTTCAAAAACTACAACAAATTCAAAAATTTCCATGTCCAATTTCATTTTAAATTACATTTACGTCATAAAAACAGCTACATTTTTTTTCCCAAAATATTGGCTAAAAAATTAAATGAAATTATTTTTTGACACACTTGACATTATTTTTTGACAAACTTATAATGCCATAATTCTCTATAATAATAATAAAATATCATGTCATACGAACTATTAATTTTATTTTTTTCTAAAAAAATTGGGTAAAAAATAAATGAAAACCTTTCTTTTGACACACTTGACAACATTTTTTGACAAACTTATAATGCCATAATTCTCAATAATAATAATAAAATTTCATTTCAAACAAACAATTTATTTTTTTTCCAAAAAATTGGGTAAAAAACTAAATAAAAATCTTTTGACACACTTGACAACATTTTGTTGACAAACTTATAATGCCATAATTCTCAATAATAATAATAAAATATCATTTCAAACAAACAATTTTATTTCCAAAAAATTGGGTAAAAAAAAATAAAAATCTTTCTTTTGACACACTTGACAACACTTTTTTGACAAACTTATAATGCCATAATTCTCAATAATAATAATGAAACTTCATTTCAAACAAACAATTAATTTTATGTTTTTTCCAAAAAATTAGGTAAAAAAATAAATAAAAATCTTTCTTTTGACACACTTGACAACTTTGACAACTACTCGTAATCACTTAAAATGAACGTTTTTAAGCCAAAAATATGAAAATTTGCTTTTTTGACACACATAATGATTTTTTTCACACACTTCCGGTACAGTTATTTAACACAGCGTCCTTTCGGACCTGTCCCTGAAGTATACCTATTTTTAGCAAAAAAAATTTTTGAAATCCCTCCAGCGGTTTTCTAGATTGCGTAGGTAATGACGGCCGGCCGGCAGACAGACATCCATTTTTTATGTTTGCTTTTTTAGAATCAGTAGGTCCTAAAACGTCGAAAAATGCCAAAAATAGTGGGGGTAAGAATTTCACTTTTAGCTCATGAATGTAATACTTAGGTCTTTCAGACCGAAGTAATGTTAAAATTTAAATTTCTAATATCGTTTTTGTTTCGTTTATTTTTTAATAGTTTAATTTTTTTAAATTAATTTTTTTACATTCTCCTTTCCGCATTTTCCCCTTTCCTTAGGCATGGCTTCGCTTTTTCGTTACTTCTGTATTATATATATGGTTTACAAAGACGCATTAGTTCGTGTTCTTGAGATATTTAATTTTAAAGATTTTTGGTCCCACTAAAATTCGATATTTTAATCATTTTTTCGAAATTCAGTGGTTAAAATTTTTTGTTGATAAAAATTGTTCGAAAAAATAATGAACAATTAGAATTTTAGACGGACCAAAAATCTTTAAAATTAAATATCTCAAGAACAAAAATTATGGCCTCTTTGTAAATTTGGAATATTGTAGAATAAAAGTAGAACTTTTTTAGAAAAAAAATTAATCAAATTCCAATTGATCTTCGACCCTTGCGCCATCTTTAAAAAAGTTTTTTAATATTTTTATTTAAAAAATAATTACAAAAAATAATAATTAATTTTTTTTAAACGACTAACTAATCATCTATCAAACAAAAAAAGTTTGCTGAAATCGGTATAGCCGCTCCTGAGCAATTTAATTTCAAAGTTACATCGGATTGGCCGAATTTTCATTTTTCATACATGTTGGGGTGCCCCCTATGCTCAAACTATGCACTTTAAAAAAATTGTAAAATAAGTTGTATTTTTTATTGTATCCAAACTACTTATATGCCAAGTTTCAGGAAAATAAAAAACACGGTCTAGAACATGTGTTTCTTCTATTAATATTTTTGTTGCAGTTGTGCACAAATTTTAGTTCAACTCTCCTTGTGAAGAAGGACTCTTTTACTTCTCAAACATAAAATACCTTGTAACGGTTTTCAACATGTGGATTTTCATGAAATCTTTTCACGTTTTCATACCTTTTTCGTATTTAAAGATTTCTTTAAACCTCCATAAACATCCTCGGATCTCGGGATAATTTATTTTATATTTTTTGTTAATTGTCAACGAAAATGAAAGCATTGTATTTGATACATATAACTGCATTAACAGGTATTGTTACAATGCTTCCCAGTAGATGATATCGTCTTTACTTGCCACGATAGTAACATCCTAAGTTTTGGAAGTGGCCACTGTGGAAAAGTTGTTAGCCACAACCCTGCCCTTATTTTTTTTGGCATTCTTTAATAAATTTTGAAAAAATTATAAAATACTTCTCAAATTTAAATTTTTGTAATTTATTGAATTTTGAAATAATTTTGCATTTTAACTTTTTGTAATTAGTTTTTGAACTTTGAATTTACTTCTTTTTTGGAATTTTAAAAATAATGGAATAATTTTGGATTTGGTCTTTTGAAGTTTTGAAACTTTTAAGCTTCATGAGTCTCTTTTGGAATTTTGAAATGTTTTGTGAAATTAAAGACAAGTTTGACTATTCAGAAACCAGCGGTCTTGTAATGCCGATGCATCACGCATTGCTCCTAATGAAATGATCTTGATAAGACTAAGATCAAGATTCATATGATTAAGATATTAAGACATTAAGATATTAAGATAATAAGAGTAAGATCCATGATTCTTGAAATTCTCAAACCTAAAAACCTAAAAATGAATTGCATACATGTCATGTATTTGGTTCATATTTATAAATGAACTAAATTGACGATTTTATAATAATTCAAGTTGAATGTTAAAAATGACAATTTAGCATTTCCAAATAACTTTACTTTTGTTGTGAAAGTAAAAGAAAAATATATTTTTGGATAATGAATTTTAACATAACAATATACTTTTGTTTTTGTTTTAACGTAAAAATATATACATATTTGTTTTTATTTTAACGTAATAATTTTTGTTTTGTTAGTAATTAGTAATAAGTAATGTTAGTAATAAAGTAATTTGTCGATTATAAATTCTTAAATATTGTTATATAACATAGCCGGGAAACAATTTTGTATTATTTAATTTAACAAAATTATGTCATCAAGAAATAAAATTTGCTTTTGTTTCTTGATGAGTAAATATTGGCATCAAGAAAAGAAAAACTATTTTTGTTTTTCTGATGAAGATTATTTTTTTGGAACGATAGAAGAATTTTGAGAAAAACACGGATGTAAAAGTGATAAGTATATAATAGGTAAATTTGTTAGTAATTAGGATAGCTCAAAGGTACTTCTAAGGTAGATCTAACTTGGATACTTTGAATTTCCAATATAGACATCATAATCTAAAAAGATATGTAATAAAATAGATTTTTGTGAAGACATTCGAAAAGATCAAAATAACAAAATATATTAAATAAATGGAAATAGGAGTCTTTTATTGACATCATTGGATATCATCGTAGAGTAGAGATCGAAAGGCCTTAGTCTAAGATCTGGAATGACCCAACCTGGTCATCCATTCTTTTCTACCCTCCCCATCAAACTGTCAGCCTCCAACTTGATTTTTTTGTTTTTATTGAAAAATTTCAAAAAGCTTTCGAAATTTTTTTTGATTGCTTAATAGTAGTTTATAGAGTAAGAGCCCGCGACGGCCAGACCTTCGTTATTTTATAAAAGCTGAAAGTTTCTCTGCGCATACCCCCTACTCAGGTAGGAACGATTAGCGACATATGAAGTTTGGATCATAGTGGCTTTGGCAAGGAGCAGGTTCCAAAGGGGCCTCCAAAGTTTCGTGAAAGTATAAAAGCTAATTTTTTTATATATTCTTCGGGATAGTATTAGAAGTCACGTCACCCATTGCCAGACACTTACTATCGTGGAAACCCCCTGCCAGACACCCTTAAACTTTAAAGTTTACGGGTGTCTGGCAAGGGGTTTCCACGATAGTAAGTGTCTGGCAATGGGTGACGTGACTTCTAATACTATCCCGAAGAATATATAAAAAAATTAGCTTTTATACTTTCACGAAACTTTGGAGGCCCCTTTGGAACCTGCTCCTTGCCAAAGCCACTATGATCCAAACTTCATATGTCGCTAATCGTTCCTACCTGAGTAGGGGGTATGCACAGAGAACCTTTCAGCTTTTATAAAATAACGAAGGTCTGGCCGTCGCGGGCTCTTAGTCTATTAATCAATGAGTGAATAATGAAGTAGTTTATTCTCAAGCAAAAGTTTAAAATTCGAGCGAGGCACGAGCGAGAATTTTAATTTGCGAGAGAATAAAATTCATTATTCACGAATCGATTACAATACTTTATTCTCTGACAAAGATTTTATTATAAAAAAGAATTGTGTATTATAAAAAATAAAAACATTTTCTTCAATTAAAACAATAAATCTTTATTGTTTTAATTGATAAATCAAATTTCTTAATAAAAAAACCCTGATGATAAAAAACGCCCTTCTCATACAATCAACCAAGTTCAACTAAACGAAATAAGAGAATTACTCAAAATTTGATTTTTGAACAAAACTTATCAAAGCAAATGTGATTATAATTTGAAAATAATTTTAATGAAATCAAAATAATTTGACCAATTGGAATCATACCAATTGAATAAAAGTTTCATTAGGCAATAGGTTAAGTTCATTAGGCTATAGGTTAAAAAACAATACAATAATACATACTATTATTATCGAAAAAACATACAAATAAAGCTGATATAATTAAATGGAAGAGAATAAAATATTTTTTTTCGATTGAAAAATTTTGAGTTTGTTTTTGAAAACTTTGGAATTTTATTTTGAGTCAACATTTTTTGTGTTGATTTTTCGTTCGAAAAAATTAATTTTTTTTTTGGTTATCTAAATTTTTTTAAACCACAAAGCTAGAAAGTGTTTTTCGGATGGGTTTTTTCCCATTTTTAATGGGTTTTGCGAGTCCGCTTACCTTAGTTGGGTTGAAACTCTTGACTCCTGCGAGAGTATCTGAAGTAGTGAAGTAACATGAAACGCACATTGTTAACCATGTAAGTCAACCTTCAAGGTCATCCCATAATTTCATCAGGCTAACAGGTTCCATTACTTATTCACTGAGGCTTTATGTTAGACTGACTAGTTCAGTCAGTAGAGAATGAGACTCTGTATCTCGGGGTTTTGATTTGATCCTGACAACGATTGCTTTATTTTATTATAAATTGTAACATTCAACAAAAGACTATTAAATAGACTTTTCTTTTAAACTCTAAACCACACAGACCTCACAATATTCATACTATAAATCCTACATTCGCTCAGCACTATCAAACCATTTAAAAATTCGTTTCATATATAACATCTGTCTGGTTATGACGTTCCACTGTAACGCATATTTTTAACATTTTTTTCTTTTGTCATTGTGAAACGAATATTGTTTTTCTTGTTTTAAACAAAAGCCAAAATCGAGTAAAGAAAAAGAAAATTGATCATGCGCAAAAGCGTTGATGCTGAATTATTGATAGAGTACTTCATATTATGAGTTTTGGGTAATATATGTTTGCAATATCAATAATTGATTAAACTTGAAGTACCATATGTTTCTGTTTTTTGATAGTATTGGAATGATTTTTCTCTGTCGCGTCATTTGTTTTTTATAAATACGGTAGATTTTCCAATATATGGGTAAAATTTCGTGTGAAATGAAATGTTTAATGTTTAAGCCACAGTGACAGAGATAGATAGAAAGACTTTTTCTAAATAAAGTCGATGAGTAAGTTCGCATCGAATTATAAATTATTTAAGTTTTTAACCTCCTTAAGATATTAGTAGCTCTCGAGCGTATATGGCTCTCTAACAAATAAAAGCTTATTATTTTTGGATTATATTTTTTCAATGATGTCCATTTTAAGTTGTTAAACTTATTTTTTTTGTAATATATTATAATTTTCGTGAATTTTATTTCAGATTGAAATAGAAAAATTTTTTTAATGGGACTTTCATACTTTTATGATGTTTTGATGTCCATTGTTACGTTGAATTAAAGAACAGTATTATTTTTGAAATTGTATAAAAATAGAAGAAAAACTTGACGTATTTGTTATTATAATTAATTGTTTTTGTGCCCTCATGTAAGTTCTATAGACTGTTTGAATTTTCTTAAAGGTTCGGCCAGACCTGCTCCGTTTGTCACGTTCTGTAATGGTCATGAACACAATTTAAAATTCATCCAATCCTTTCTTTTTATTTAACTATCGTAGCTCGTTCGATAACCTCATCAACTTTCTTCTCTACAACGAAAATTGAGCTACCTCATCAAAAAATGTAACCCTCATTTCAACATACACACATGCAATCATCTTCTACCGAATCAGGTTTGTCGAATATTATTATCATTCCATTACATGCTGTAAATCTAACGATCATAGTGAGTCCATGTTGACGATAACTCTCCATTTCTTCTGTTTTATCTCTTCCTTTCCAGATTTAATCACTCTCTTTATACAAAACAGCAACAGATGTTACCATGTTGTCTTTATCTTATCAAGAATAAATGATCCTTTTACATTTTGAGACCACTGCCTATGAATATTTTACAGTCCTACTATACTTTACCGGCAAAGTCAATAATATATACATTGTTTTTCTACTTTATTCCAAACGCATTGAATTCAAAAGCTTTTTCGTGATCGAGTGTCACTAATACTTCCAGAATTTAAGATCTTCCAGCAATACATGAAGAGTGCACTTCGGTCTCAATTGTTGCAAACTGCCTATCGCTTCATTCAAACTTTAAGCCTTCCTCAACTGCAACTTCCAATAGCTATCTTACGTATATAACACAGAAAACACGCTCTAGCGCTAAATCGGTACCTTTTTGACAAAATGATCTCACAAATGATCCACTAGGTCTGGTATTAATGCGAACATTTTCAAAACCCTACCCTCACTTTTTCAACGACTTGGGTATGAAACAAAAAATATTTAAATAGCTAATTATCTAGCTGTTTGTTGTATAAGCAGTCGTCCACGATAACGTGAAATTTACTGGTTTTATTAAACATTTTGTTATTCTACGGCGATGATCTGAAATGCTTTTGGCTTCGATCACGAACATGTAAATGTATCGAAACAAATTTGTTTGTTGTTTTTGTTTATAAATCATCTCCAGATGCATCTGCAGCTGCAGTTAAAATTTTAAAATACAAATTTAAAACCAGAATTTTTCTCCAATGGCTTTGCTCAATGCCACAGACAGTGGCACACCATTCCACTGCAATACGAGATTGCAATAAACAATTTTATTCTGATTACTGATTCATTTGAATTTAATTTTTCCTAAATTTATGCTAAAAGGTAAATTATTTATTTATTTACTTTGAAAGCTTTCGTATCTAATTTTTGCTTTCTTCAGTGCTTATTGATTTTGAAATAACCTCCAAATTTGGAAAATTATATCAATTTTGAGAAAATTAAACTAAAATAAAATTCAAATATATTAATATTGTTTTTATTCAGTTATTACATATGTGTAATAAATAACAAATTAAAGTATCATATTCTTCATTATAAACTAAACGAGCTTACTAAAGGAAAGTTCAAACAGTTAGATTATACGGTCAATTCCCTTTATCGAGTCATCATGAATAATTATTCCATAAATATAAATCCTTTGGTTTCATCCTTATTAAATATTTAATCTAAGTTTCACATATAACAAATTCATAGATAAATAAAACGATTCGGATATACACATATCAGATTATTTTCATTTCCAAAACACCAACCAAAAACCAACAAAAAAAAAAGGATTTCAATAAAAGTGAATACTTTCTAGATTTCAAAAAGAAAGTTGTAGATATTCCCAAAATTTGACAATATTCTCATTCAACATACAGGGGGATAGTGTTTTGAAAATTGAGATTATTTGTTCAGATTTTGTTTATTATTACTCTTTCTATTAAACTTATCGTTCACCCTGTTAAAATGTGTCCTTTCTGTAATAGGACTCATTTGGAATGAAAATAATAAAAAAATCATCCACATAAGGATAAACAACAAGGACATGTATTGTTTAATAAAGGCAAATTTTTTTATTCTAACATTATTTTTTGCTTAGATGGGATGTTAACGTTCTGTTTTCTATTCGTATATTTGAAATCGAGAATGGTAGGGAAACCCCTGAAAAAGGTAAGTAAAACTGTTTTGTTAACTTTTGAACGCATATTTAATTTCAAAGTTTTCGTACATTTAATTATAAATGGCTATTATAGCAATAATGGATATGTGTATTGAAATTTGATATATCACGATTATAACAATGACAACCAAAAATGATTTTGATAATAAAAGGATTATGCAGGCAGCAATTAAAAATATAATTCGCGCTTGACAATTTCAAGTAACTTTGTGAATCATTTCAATTTTTTCAAATCGAAGTTTTTCATTTTTGGATGTTTTGGAACAAACCTTAAAGTTTATTACATTGAAATTTTTTCGTGTTTCGGATAGGAGTCGATCTCCTTCAACAGTAACACGATTCGATCCTAAGTGTTAGACCCAATATCGACTGAGCGATGGTTATAGATACAAAAGTTTGAAAAATTCGTCGTCATAATTTTGCAGTTTAAGTTGAATTACACGTTTCGTCTTAACATTTATGACCCGTTTATTTTATGGCACTAAAATAATAAGAAGTATTTTATTTTCTTAAAATTATTAAAACAACCGTTCAAGAATAGTAACAACTTAGAACGCGACGTAGGACATTGGTCTTAAAAGGTTTTTATGTTTTTATGTGTGGCATGTATTACAATTCCTACAACACATTCTATTAAAAAAATCAACAAAGAATATACCATAAGGTTGAGGATGCTACCTTAGCACTCTTAAGACATCACTTTGTCATATTCGAGATGTAGCATATTTAATATCACAATATGATGCTATAATTCCTAATGTCGGAACTCTAAATGCTGTTATTCGATTATTCAATGTTGAAATGTAACCCTAACCCTAAAAAACGGTTTATTTTATAATAATATTTTTTTAAATATAATAAATAAGTGATCGCGACATTGCGAGCGATCTCATCTCCGTTCTCTTGTGATTTTCCTATCACACACATTTAAATAATTTTGTTCGAACCGGAAAGGAAAAAAAATCTGAGGATGGCTGAGAATACCATAAAATAACCATGTGTGTCCAGAAACGTGTAACAAAATCGATGTAATAATTTACCTTAAACCTTTGGTAGTTTTTTTAATGAAAGTTAATTGGAAAATTGCTTTTTCGGTGAGATGGATTGTAACACCGATTTGAATGTAACTAAAAGAAAAAATACTATCTTAATTGGTAAAATTAAAACAAGAAAAGTCTTGCCTTAATTATAATGTATCATTTAATAAGAAAAACAGTTTGGTTTAGACATTTGTCAAGAATAAGTTTTTATGGACCTTGATATATTTTCTCATATAGTCGGGCAGATAAATTAATGAGAAGTTTTCCATCTGGCAGTGGAAAATACGCCCGTTTGTTGGATAAAATGCGTTGAATATTCAATATTCGGAAAATGCCGAATGTGAAGATAGAGCTATGTGAAAAAAAGAAGGACTGATATACGAGAAATATATATTGAGGTCCATCATGTTATATGGGGGTTGATATGTGCAAAATTAAAGCCGATATTATTCGAGCAGCAACTAGATTTTAAAACAATCCCAACTAGAATTATGTAAGGGCTCAGATCTGGACTGGATACGGCTTTCCCTACTACTGATAAGGACCGTATCAGGTACCCTGACAGGTCCTGATCAGTAATGTAACGCCTCAAACTATCCAAACCGGATCAGGCAACCCTACTAGAAACGGACCACGACCGGATCATTTAAAATAGGGAATTTTCTTTAACATACATTAGAAAAATTAGAAAATTTACTACTACATACATTAGAGAAAAATGTTTATAAAAATATTCTAACTTTATCAAACGCAGAGATGCGATAACTAAAGTACATGTGAAATTTCGCAAACTATGTATATCTAATATGGATAATACTCTAGTGAAATTTAACCTAATGAAATTTATTAAAATGAAATAAGGCTCAGATCAGGACAAATCAGGCAAACCTCAGAAAGGCAAACCATAACTGAAAAATCAGATATGATTCTGATCCGGCCCTGGTTCGGCATTTACTACTAGGGATGAGATAGGTTTTCGAAATCCGGGCCGGATCAGGACAAATACGGCATGCCCTAGTAGTGAAATCAAGTATGATTTGTGATAGAGGCCGGATGCAAATGCCCTATTAGGTTTTACATTATTACACCCTGATCCGGCCCGGATCATAATAGGGCATACCTGAACAAATTGCTAGTCGGGATGTTTTGCATATCCACAGTCGAGGAAACACTCATTTTAATTAGAAAAATTATAAACAAACAGCAAAAAAAAGAGAAAAGAATTACCAAAACAAAATGTAATAGAAGAAAAATATTTATGGAAATATCTATTAAAAATAAAAATACTTCAGATTCAAAATTTTAATTAATTAAAAAAAACAATATAAAAATTTTCAAATTCAAAAATTGCAATTAAATTGCCAAAACAAGATGTTTACCACAAAAACAAAAAATTTAAATATTCCCAAGATTATTTCATAAGGTTCCAACCGGAGGAAATATTATGTCGAATGATTCGATGTTTATCTGCCGCTAGTTGGAGATCCTCTTCATTATAAAACAACTCAAAGTCTTCATTCGCCGAAAATTTGACTAAAACTCTCCCATTTATAAATTTAGATTGATGAATTTTATCTTGTTTTTTTTAGTGTAAGCGCTATTTTATTAGTCTTATAGCACTCCTGAGTTAAATTTAGCTGTATATAAACTTGGCTTTTACCATTAAACCCATAAATGTTATCCAGGAGCAGATTTTTTGAAGTTTTAATATAGCGTTGAAAGTATTGATCTTTTGGCAGCAAGCTCGCGAAACGAATCAATATAGGTCGATGAAATTGTTTATTACTTTTTGATGCTGATTAAAGACGAAAAAGTTGGGCATCCTGCAATAAAAACACACTGACACCATCAACATTAACAGAATCCGTACAGTAGCCAAAGTTGTTTGATAGTGAACTAATTATTTTGTGAAGATTTTCGTTTGGTGCATGTGGAACTCCATTAACCAATAGCTCGAAATTTTTACGAAATGAATCCACATTGTTGTTTATTTTTATGTATAGCCGACCCATATCCCTCTATCTCAGAAATTTTTGATTCAAATGCAGAAGTAAGCTTGTTGATATCATTTTTAATTTCTAGTTTTAACTTATGCATAATATTGTTACGATTACAGAAAAATCCAGACGATTACAGTGACTTCCAGAAAAATCAAATCACAACAAAACACAAAACCAATTAATGAAATGCATAGTGTTGTTGTTGTATTTCGTGGAATTTGTTGGAATTTTCTCAAGGTTTCTAAAAAGTGACCTCGAATTATCTAGAAATTAAGAAGAATAGTATATAAGCAATTGTAATTGTAGATTTTGAATTAGTTTTATTTTAAACTTGTGACGGTAAATTGAAAATTATAAAAGTGATATTTAAAATTAGTTTTTGTTAATAAAGTTTAAAGCGTTATTAAGTAGAAATAATTTGTGTATTATTTTAAACGTTGTATTACTGGAAATTTCTACAATCAACTGTTGGAGTTTCTGAAGCTGTTGAAAGAGTATTCTATTTAGAAATATTGTTTGCAGTATTGTTTTCCTGTTGTTGTAGAACAAATCAGGTGTTGAATACTTAATAAAACCTGGTGTGATTAGTAACAGTCACTGATTAGTAACAGTGATCGAACTTCGCATTTGACCTTAAAGTATGGGGTTTTCAACAGCATTACCAGGTCGTGTGATGGATGGTTCCTTGTTTTCTAGACCAGATGCAGAAGTACGACTTACTGATATAGTGAAACGATGTTTGTTACAACCAGCTAGCGGTGATAAAGAATACTCAATAGCGTTGGCCCCAGTATCACCACAAGGCTTGAAAATAGATCGTGTTGTTGCATTTCCGGGTAGCCTTATTTCTAAAGCATGGCGTACAATTATGGATGAAGCATACTTTAGATTACCTATGGGTTATGAGCGTATGAATGGAGTGGTTGATGAGTGGGGTGGTGTGAATGTGCGTATAAGGCTATGGATGGTGTGTATGTGTGGGAGTGGATGAAGTGTGTAAGTGTGGGAATGGATTAAAATTATGGGGTTGGGCGTGGTGATCGTGGTTTAGTTCACTTGTTTTTCTTCTTGCCTCCGTTCTCAACTCATGTTACGCGTACAAGTTCAGTTATTTGTGCTGGAGCAGCAGGGATTCTTCTCTCGACCCCATAGGCTGCAGCTAGTCTGGGGCAAAAAAATAATATCGCTAGGTACGCGACCTGCTATGCCACTTCATTGTTCAGCAATGAAGCAGCGCTTTACTACACACTCCAACTCCCTAAAAACACAGAAATATAATTATTTGAGAGTTCGCAATAATTTTCGTTCAGAGTTTATCAAATTTCCTGTCTCTGTGAATTTTTTCAAATTTTTCTTGCGGATCAACTTCTGGTTGCACTTTTTTGACAATAATTCAAAAACTATTCGTTTTAAATTTTAAAAAATATTTGCAATGTTTCTTAAATTAGGTGCTCTTTCAAATGAAACCTCACGTGACCTGGTTTAAAATGATGTTTTTACCCCTTATCATTCTCACCCCCTTAATAAATATAATTATGAGTATATGACTCTTTTCTATATTTTTCATTAAAAACGTATTAATTTTTCTTTTATTCCAAATATATTTTAAAATTTTCGATCAAGTAGGGTTGGAGTTAATCGAGGCAATAAACCGCATAAAGAAAACGTCATTATTCAAAATTAAACAAAAAATGGTGTCAAATTTCAAAATATACTTTTAAGGAACACTGAAGTGGAGGGAGGCATTTCATATGATACTCGTCTTAATAAAAAAATGTATTTTCTCAAAGGCTTCACATCGTACCTCGTAAAACAAACGAAAACAACTTTATTTATTTTTTAACCGGACATCTTGTGTGGATAGGTTAGTTTTATAAGCATCTCAAATTTTAGGTCCATTAATGATTAATGTTTACGAGATAATCGATATCGCATGGAGGGATCAGTTTTTATTAATTTGTTAATTTTTTTCTATTTTTTTGATCCACGGGTGTGACAACCCCGCGTACTCCAGTCCCTGCTATTGGCATATGAGTTAACGTGAGATATCACATACCACTGGCAATAGCAGTGAGATATCACTAGCCAAGGTGATATCTTAGGGGTGCTGGCGGATGAACTGTATTCAGTCAACGGTAGCACTCTCAATCTTAGCTAATGAATATTCCTTGGTGCTGGAACGCTGTAGCTTGCTCGATGAAACGAGCCTTCATATAACTACATATCTGAGCATTAATCATTGAAAAATATACTGCGTCCCATAATCAGGGATTATGCCATTGGCTGGACTATTGGCAAACCAATTTTAGTTTTGTTCCTGCAAATTTGTAAAACAAATTTGCTTTTTATCTCTTATTTTATTTTTATTTTCCCTATCCTATCACGAAATATTGGCCTATGTCATATTTTATATGTGATAGGATTTATGGTTTAGTTATCCATTATTTAACAAAAAAATATTAAAAAAAAACAAAAAAAAACAGATTTGTGTCCATTAACATCCTTAGAACGCATGTTGTTGTGGGACCTTGGTCTTAAAAGATTTTTATGTGTTGTTGTGACACATATTGTAATGCCTACTACACATCACATTTTATTAAAAAAAAAAAAAAAAATGCGAAAAACACGTTGTACTCTCACCAATAGGGTTCGTTATAAAAATCGACTCCTTGACACAAAACTTTAGGTTTCTACTTTTTAATATATTGATGGGCCGAGCACTATTTAAGTTTTAGATTAGAAATATTGGTTTTGTGCCATTAGTATTAATATTTGGTTATACCTGTTTTGTAGTAGCAGCAAATAACTGATTATGTTATGTCGTAGCCTGGTGATCGATGAACCAGTTATATAAATTCCCTGATTTAGACATGCACTATTTCCTCATACGCATCAAATTTGCATTCCCGTAAATTTTCATAGTCGTTTTTCATTCTGTCCTGTACGCATAGTCTTATACTCAGTCCATGGTCATCATTTACTATGGTTTCCGCCACAAAAATTAATAATCAGAAAAATAGTTGTGTAATATTTCTCCAATGTAATTTCCTTTGCTCAATTTGTATTCGTACTTCCGCTACTTTCAGGTAGATGTCCTACAATCGTCTATCAATTAGTAATATTTTTCCAGTGTAATTTCCTATGTTTAATTTATAATCATTAATCGCTGTAAAGTTGTCAGAAAACGGTTGTGTATTATCATTAATCCGTAAACGCGCTATTTACATATATAATTCGTTTCATTGTTTCGTAAACAATGTTTCATTTCTTAAAATCTTTTCCAATTTCTATTACAAACTAGCAGTCCTACTCCTTAATGGGTATAATAACTAACGATATAACGAAAATAAAATTTCCCCAAGAAACTACCTTATCGATTCGTTATTGACCGCATATAAATGGTAGATGACAGCTAGCCTCGCTCTCTTAGTCGAATTTTTTCGATTGGATTCGACGTATAGCAAATTTTTTTTATTATTTATTATTTTTTTTGTGTGTTTACTGTCGTAGATAAATTATCCTCTTACTATTAGCTCTAAATCAAAATAATTCGGATAATATAAGAATAACTAAATTGTTAATTAATAAATTTTGTTAATCGGGCTGACTCGTTTGTGTGTTACATTCTAGCTAATTTAGTGCATTTTACGATTTAATTAATTAAAAACATACATTGTACTAAACAATGCCTTGATATTAATATATTGAAAATAAATAAAATACACGAAAAAACCAAAGAAATAAAAGAAAAAAAATCGTATGTACTTGTACGTGTACCGAAGATTTGAAGGAGCCAAGTCTCACACAAGTTCTAAGTGTTGTCAACTTGATTTTTGTTCACTAACCTGCAAATTGGAGGAAAGCACAACTTTCAAACTTGTACAGTTGCTCGGCGTCCACCTACGACCGTATAAGTGGGGTGTTACACGGTGGATACACATCTGCTCAGCATTTGCTTTACCACTGCATACCCTTTCAACATCGGCTAGTATATAATCTACCACCAGTGCTCGAATCCATGGCGGGTACGTTATTACATTCATTCGACGTCCTACTGCATTCTTACTATTCACCACTATTATAACTGACCAACGTTATATATGTCAACCTATCGTCGATTGGTCCTCCACCTTTAAGGAGCTGGATGGAAGGATAATTGATTGAGCCAACCAGAGGGAAAAGTGGGTCCTGGATTAACCATGAGGTGAGTCAATATGAGTGTCAAAATTTATACCAATTTTATTTGTAGAAAAATTTACACCCGAAATATATCAATATGATTACTTAAATTTTAATTTCTTGTTAAACCGCATTAAAAAGGTGTAAAAAGGGTTAAATATTGAATCTAATCAAATTATGAGAATTCCAACATTGTGTTTTATAATATAGTTCAGTGGAATATAAATAGTCTCGTAGAACTGGAATGCGTTATGAACTCAACATCTGTAAACCTAAGATCCAGAAACCGAATGACGATTCTTTGGCATCAATCAGAGACGCTCCATCAACTGAGAATAACATGACAGCTTTTATCCTTATCTCACGCTATTCTTGGACATTCCTAATTCCACGTGATCGTCTCCCTATAAACCACGTTTAGTTTCTTCAAAGTTTCTTCGAAATCATATATTGTATTGTCTGGAAAACTTTCTAACAGTATTATTCATCGGTGAAACGGGGTGTGGCAAACGTACGTAAGTTCCACAGTTGATGTCAAATTAACAGTGAGAGATTTTCATAGCAATTAGATAAGGAATAACTTTCGTTACGGAGAACTAGAAAAAAAAGAGTACAATTAAGGTGATTACGTGAATCGTAATGCAATTTTACACTAAATTATAAAGTTAACAAAGAAGAAGAAATATTATAACATATTGCATAATGGTTGGGCCAAACTCTCAAACCAGTAAATTTTTTTTATTATCCCCACTATTTCTATTGGTGGTAGTTTTGTTGTTTTTTTGTATCACAATGGATGTCGAAGTTTTTTTTTTGGTATGAAAGACGACTGTATGTGTATATGTATACGTGAATGCCTGGGGACATGGATGACGGTGCGTATGTATGTAGGTGTATGAGTGTGTATGCAAGCGTGAGTGTATGGGGATATGGATGGCGTGTATGTGTGGGATTGGGTGAAGTGTACGAGTGTGTAACTGAATTAAAATTATGGGGTTGGACATGGTGATCGTGGTTCTTTCGCATACAGGGGTCGCCAGAGTCTGTTTAGTTCACTTGTATTTCTCTCTTACATCCGTTATTATCTCATGCTACGCGTACATTTCAGTTATTTGTGCTGGAGTAGCAGGTATTCTTCTCTCGATCCCATAGGCTGCCGCTAGTCTGGGGCAAAAAAATAATCTCGCTAGGTACGCGACCTGCTAAGCCTCTTCGTTGTTAATCATTACAGCAGAAGTTTAAATATTTTTTTTTTGAATAATTACAGAAATAGCTTAAAAACTAATATTAAGCCTTCCAACTGCCGTCACGATGTTTGATCACCTTCTCAATTATTTATTACCTTACTATTGTTGCTTCTAGCAATTATTGAATATATAGAACAATATTTGCATAAAGTCATGAAGGCCAAAACAAAAACTTTTTGATATTTATCGGCTTATTTTGATTACTATCTGCAACAACAGAAACAGTAATAATAATAGAAGTAATATTTTATTTTACAAAAATTTAACGTACTTTTGTTGTTGTTATAGGAAAGCCGTCCGTCAATTTGACGTCAAAAATAAATTTAAATACATACTGATGTATAATAGTATATATATGTATATTTACTATATTTATGAAAATGGAAATATTTATATTTATAAACAAATGAAAATTGTTTTGTAGAAAACGTGATTATCATGATTGGAGTTTTTTTATTATTGATTAAATTCTGGGAAAAGTTTTATATGAAAACTTTATCATGCAAATAGAAACAATGAATCATTTATTATGTTGAAACAAATAACAAAGACTATATTTTGTGGGTGATTTTTTTCCAAAAACCATGAGTCAACAAATTATTCAATAACTCATTTTAAACTTGTAACCTCCAAATTATTTTCAATCACCGTAAGAAACCTATTCATCTCTTTATCGCATGGAGGGTTAAGTTTTTGTTGATATGTAATTTTTGATCTACAGGTGTGACAAGCCCGCATATTCCAGTCTCTGCTATTAATTTTGGCAAAAGCAGTGTAATATCATTAGTCAAAGTGATATCTTAATGGTAGTAGATGAACAGTATTCAGTCAACGTTAGCACCCTCATTATTTGCCCACTATTATTTGCTCGAAGAAACGAGCCTTTATATACCTCTATATATCGGCTTTAACTATTGAGGAAGGCAGTTCGTTAATAATCAAGTAATATGCCAATACCTGCAGCCAAATTCTGTAATTGTGAAGCGGTGAAGTGATAAGTTTTTTAATGAAAAGAAACGAAGAAATTTTTATCACTTCACCGCTTCACAGTTACAGAATTTGGCTGCTGGATTATTAGCAAAACAATTTAAGTTTTGTTCGTGCAATTTTTTTAAAAGTTTGCTATTTATTTTTATTTTTGACTTTAAAACCGTTTTGATAACAACATAATATACAAAATTGCGTCAACACCAGAACGCATATTATTGTGAGATCTTAGTCTTAAAACGTTTGTATGTGTTGTTGTTATTGCATAAAACTTAGAGAAAAACGGTAAAAGCTTTTCCTCCGAATTAATATGAATCTTTGTTCATTGAAATAAAATTCGAAAGTTGTAAAGAAAATAAGAAAACCAAAGAATTTGAGAAGAAATTCTATTTTCTCAATTGTTGTTTGTCTAATTTTTTCTTTGCAGTTTTAGTGACTTTTCTTATTCCAAACAATAACATAAAAAAAAACTATACCAAGAAAATATCAATTTATTCAATAAACGAAACGATTGGAAATAAGTTTGAGATCAAGATATGTTATAATAAAAATGGGAAAAATGAACATTGAACAACATTTTATTGTGGTAATATAAAGCAGGGATTTAAAACCTTTTCAACACATATTTTTAATGTTCTCAATGAATGTGTAACGTGGTTTGTGGTTGACCATTCTACAAAAATTAGCAACAATCCTTCTGTAATTATTTGAATTATTCAAATAATCTGTTGTTACGCGAACCAACTTTTCATAAACCCTGGAGCCATAAACTACCGAATATAAAACTTGATGTTCAACACTTCAATAAATCAAGACACATTTATGTCAGAACAAATCTAAATTAAACAATTGAATGAACCCTGATTCCATATTCTTCAAATCAATTGTTTTGATTTTGATTATGATCCAATTTTCCAATCTCAATCCTTTTTTCTTTACTTTTGATTTCATAAACAAAGCATATAGATTTTTGGGGTTTTTCCTTCTATTGTTATGTTTCGGTATAGAATTAGTTTTTTTTTTTGCTTGGAAAAATATATTAGTTTTCTATAATGATTATTTTTTGTTATCATAAAAATTGTTAAGGCAATTATGGATTAAATTGTTAAGATAATAATAATAAAATTGATCGTTTTTGATATAACTTAAAGATAAGGTTGATGTATTAGCTTATGATGTTATTGACAAATCGCTCCCCAACCAATTATTTATTTCTAACAACTCATAACATTCAATTTGCCTGGATCATTTCCTACTCATTCCTCTATTCTAATTAAATATTAAATTAACTTAAAATGAACTCGATTATAAAATTTGTTTATCTATTTTTCCTGTAATTAGACAAAATTTACAGCTGAGCGTAGTAGTTTCGTGAAACACTTAAACATACATAACAATACTGAAGAAAAATTTGTTTTTGTATTTTTATACAAATATTTACACAGACAGGATAATTGTTATGCAAATGAAAATTTCTTCGTCATCATTATTATCATCATCTTAGAATTTTATTACCCACCCACTCCAATCTTTCCATTCAATTAATATTATTACAAAAGGTTAGCTATATTTTTATATAAGAGGGTTCTTAAAACAAGATGAGTTGACTTAGTTGTAGGTGTATATCTCTTTCGTTTATATCCAAAGTAAAGTTGTGTCTAACAAATAATTTGTATTCAAATGTAAACATCAAATATATCCGTTTTCAAAACCCTTAAAGTTAAAAAACAAAGAACGTGAAAATGAAAATTCAATAATCATTTGAAGTTCTTATATTACATAAAAATTTTTGTTTTGTTCATGAACCCTTTTCCAATTTTTTTAAAATCCTTTATTAGACCCTTTTCTGTCTTTAGAGTGGAAAATTTTTTTGTCTTCTCTTTATTTAATTCTCTTCAGACAGGGGAGAACATTTTTTTCTATTGTTATTGAAATAAATGCAGTCAATTCTTATAAAATTATGTAATTCAAATTTTGTATACGATACGAGATAAATTTGGAAAAGACTTTCGGTATTTTGAATGGAAATTTATATAATTTAATTTTAGAAAAGATTAAATTAGAAGGGTTAAAAATTTGAATAGTTCAATTGGTTAGTCAGATTTCCTTTGGTACAGAAGAATCGGGTTTCATTTCAAAATCCACATAAACAGGTCTTCGGAAGACAATCGCCATTTTGTCCAATTTTGAAACGAACCCATTTCTAAGTAAACCCGACACATATACCTTATTTTTATCAAGATCCCATGCGTTTTTGTAATCCCAATTAATCACCCACCAACAGACATACACTTATTTTTTTGGCTATTTAGATTTAGGATGGTCGAAAATAACGAAAAAATAAAATTTGTGGTATGTAAGACTATTTTGTTGTTCGAAAGTTTGAATTACTTCACACAATTTTCAATTTTGGCGAAGTAATAAGTATGATTTTTCGTGGCTGGCTAGCGAGTTATGATTTGATTTATCTTCTATCAAAAACTATCTATAAAAAAATTCTACTACTATTTAGCTAGGTAAATTCAAGCAAAGGAGTTTCTAAGCTATGAACTTAAACAGATTAAAAGTTGTAAGTTAAAAATCGTAATAGAAGATATGTCTGGTTGTCCGTGAAGTTCCACCAGTTGGTCGCACATGCTAATATATCCAGTCGCTAACTCGATCGAGGGAAGGTTCTATTGACCAACCTTTTTACAAGAAAATTTAAAATAAACAAAATCGCGCGTGCCTCAAACACCACTAAGGTCTTATATAAGGGCACTCTATCGTACTCTAACTTAACTATTTAAACTTACAAACTAATGTTAAAAAATATATATAAATAAAACAGAACAACAATGATAAAACTTCCCTACGTGTGTTGTCCCGCGAAAAAAACATTGATCAAAGCAAACTACCGTTTAAAACGATAGTTAAATAAAAAGCAAATTAAGTGTACACAACAACTTCCCAAATTTTCATGATAATTACTGTATTAATGCATAAAGGACAAACAAACATACTTTCAATTTTATATATATTCAATATTTATTTGGCATGATGACTCGAATGCAAATTGCAAAAGACAGTAGCAATATAACTTTAAAAAACTGCGTTATAGATCAATTTTTTTAAAATTTGTACAAAGAAATTTTTATTATTTTTATGAATTCATGAATAAAAAATAAATAATTTTAATGGAATTTAATAAAAATTAAAAACAAACAGTAAAAAAATATTTACCACACCAGGAATTGAACTCACTACCTACAGAACATCAGTCGAGCACGATATTCCCAACGCAATTTGAAACGTTAAGAAATGATAGATAGATTATTTAATTTAAAAAATATAGATAGATAGAAATGATTTAAAAAAAATATTTTTCTTCTTTAGAAATGCATATAAAACTTGATGACGCCAATATACAAATTTCACTCCATACAAAATTTCATAACGGGCCTAAAGAAGTTTTTACATCAAAAATAACAATGACGAATAAAAGCGATGAACATTAATCACTATTTTCAAAACAGCAGCAATATGTTGACTCAATTTAATTCTTCTCAAATACGAACACTGATAAAAATAACAATGATGATTGACAGATATGATCATTAATTATTTTACAACAGCAACAACACCCAAATCTATGTTGAATCGATTAATTCATCTTAGGCAACTCCATAATTGACAACAACGATGATGAGTGACAGTAATGATCCTTAATATTTATTCCGACATCGGTAATAAGACACAGATTTATCTTCAAATAATTAAATTCATCTCAGGTGACAGCATCAATGTTAATAAGGAAGATGAATAACGATAATGATCATCAAAATCTAGTATCACATCAGCAATAATACATAAATTCGTGTTGAAGAAAAATAATTTCTCCTTATTCAACGTCACTCATAGTAGTAATCACAATATTGATCTCTTGGTGGCGGCTGTGAGGATGTTGTTACTAATATAGATCAATTAGTAATACTTTCTGAATAATAATTACAATTTCTTTTTAATTTTAAACACACATTGTCATTCTATTCATTAAATTAATTACATTAAAACTTCAAACCAAACTTTTTAAATTACATTAATTTAGCCATAATAGAAATAGGAATTTATTACTTCCAAGTCACAATAATAAAAGAAGAGAGAGTTTATGTTATGGTCGACCGATATTTATATCTATTCTATTATAAGCATTTTCTCTTTTTTTACTCTTGCTGTCTCTTCATCCGGTATTTAAAAAATTTGACCATTCAGCACATTTTTTTATCCGATAGATGGCTTGTTATTCTGGATAGCTCAAGAGTCCAACAATAGATGGAGTAAAATCTCGGTCCACCATAACTCATTTCCACAAATGTCAAAGTTTGTTTACATCCAAAAAGTGACAGTGAATATATTACAGGTAAGTTTACTTTTTCTTTTCTTAACTAATTTACAAACTGAATTTCTAATATGCTTTTATTCTTCTTTTTTATAAAATCAAAAAATAATAACATCTCCAACAGTTCAGACAATTTCAGTCTGAGAAATTTCAGACAATTTCAGTCTAATTTGCCGTGGTCCCATGAAATATTATCAACAATGGATACAGATAGCCTACCAGTATTTGAAACTAATGCAAAAACAGATATTAAGCTGTTGCCCCTAGAAAGTTTTAAGTAACATATATATTTATTTACAATTAAATATTAAATGTATTCTAATTTACAATTAATTCAATGAATTATTTGTGATATAACATCACTCTGATGGAAATTATCCCATCATGAATAATAAGACTGAATCTAACAAAATATGTTGTGCAATTTATGAAATTTTTTTGCTATCCACAAAATTGTCGATCTATCTAGATTCGAACCGATAAGAACTTTTTATTACACTTTAAATAAGTATATCATTCTCATCAGGGCTAGCTGACTAGATACACTACCAAAAAAATTTTTCGCTTGTTATCCAATTCTAACTTGGTTAGAGTATAACAACAATAGTGATCTACTAGACAAATAAATTGACTAAACCTGAATCTAATAAACATATGTTTAGGAAAGTTCTTTGTTTTCTTACTTCGCTAGAGTAGTAGGCCAATATTAGTTTATATAACGAAAAATTTTTTTGGTAGTGTATCTAGTCGGCTAACCCTGATGAGAATGATATACTTTTTTAAAGTGTAATAAAAAGTTCTTATTGGTTCGAAACTAGATCGATCGACAATTTTGTGGAAAAAAATATCATAAATTGCAAACCATATTTTGTTAGATTCAGTCTTAGAATTCTAATTTCTTTTCTATTTAGGAAATGTGATGCTGTAACTCAACTTAACAACACTAACATTGAATTTTCTCTATATGAAAAATAGAATCAATATTATTTCTTTTTCTTTTCACTATTTGCTATTAAAAAATAGTAGATTCTTGTATGAGTTGAGAATGATGGCAATTCTTCACGAGGTTTCACGAAGTTTCCCGAAACGAGCGTAGCGAGTGGAGGGAATCATCCCAGTGTAGATTTGCCATCATCCTATAAGAATTCAAGGTGCTATTTTATCCACGACTACAAAATATTTCGATTGCTTTCCAGTTTGATTGCTAAAGTTTGTATCATATCACCATATTGAAATACATCCATCAAAGACAGCATACAAATGTTATGAAGGGTAATTCAAACTCCATGATTGAAATTCAAACCCCTGTCCCTCACACATCAAATTTGCCTCAACAGAAATTTTCATAATTGTTTTGGTTTTCCTTTCACCATATTTTCTTGAGCTCAAACCATAATTGCCATCTACAATAGTTTCCGTAACCAACAAAGATTATCCTAAAACAGTTGTGTAATATTTTCCCATTGTAATTTCCTATGTTCAATTTGTGATCGTTAGTTGCTATGAAATTAGCATAGAACAGTTGTATAATAACTTGCGCTATTCCCATGTAGATGTCCTACAATCGTTTCATAGTCAATTTTTCTGCTTATAATTGTTTTCCCATTTTAGTACCAAATTTTAGTAAAGACATTTTTTTAGTGGAGATAATTAATTAACGAAAGGAAAAAAGTAATTCCCCAACGTTCGTTAGTTTTTTGTCTATAAATACGCCTAGCCACGTATAGAGGCTCTCTCAGTCGACTTATTGTTGATCGACCAATTATTATTCAATCATTAAAAAGAAAAAGAAATAAACATATTAATGAATTCAATTTTTTTTAATGTTCTCGACTGTGATACAATAAAAATAAAGATAAAAAATATCTATTTATGTTTTAGTGTAATTAGTCATAAATTCTTTTGTATAGTTTGTTATTTTAAATTAATAGAACAAGGAAATCAATGTGCAGTGTTCTTTGTGATTAGAATTAATAACTTAAATATTAGAGTTTAGAGTCGAAAAATAGAACTTTAAGAGCATGGATGAATAAAAAGCAGCAAAGATTATTTCTTATTTTTGTTAAATCGATCCGCCATTGACGCTTAGTCGATGTGGTTTCATTATTTGTTTTTCGGTGTGAAAAGTAGAGAAGCATCCCTAGCAAAACTAAATCAAAGTGTATTGCTTACTACAACCTAGTGCTTGAAATGGTTTTTTTTTGAAGAACTAAAATAATACATCTTTCGTTGTGCTCAAACAAAAAAAGAAAGAAAATAACTAAAAGTAAACCGATGTGTGAGTTTACCACCCTGATCCTACGGTTAGTATAATATCGTGGTTTTACTGGATTACAATTGGGCTGGAGACACTGGTATTGTGCTGGTATTAAAAAGGCTATAGAAAAATTTGGAATTTGGAGATATAGAAAATCCCGGATTGAAAAAGAAGTCGGGTAGGAGATTACAATATATACGAACGTCGTTCCATTCACAATGTGTAACTATGAACGCAAAATGCAGGGGATGATCTGCTAAATCGAAGGAGATTGAGTGGGAACTAAACCGACCATGGGGTGAGTTATTACTTATATTTTTGTGAAGTGCGGTGTGAGCATGTGGATCGGAGAATAGTGGGCTGAATTGGATTAATATTTAACGATTAAATTTTGACAGCGGTTACTAATTTACAAAAACGTTTTCAGGCCTAATAACAAAATTTTTACATTAATTTAAAAAGAAACCCAAAGGGAAATTATTATAAGTTAAGAGTTTTACCAATGAAATCAAGTCAAAATTAATAATTCTTTCAGTAACTATATAGCATCATAAGCGTAAAGGCAGCTGCATCAAACCAATATGATCCGACAACAGTTAAATTTGGTTTTGAATTTCATGCCAATAATATTGAAGGTGTGGCCGTTAGCTTGGAAAAATATCGTAGACATGTTATGATTATTGGTGGAGTTACCTCTCGTTGTGGATATACTGCAGATCATGACCAGCAATTAAATGAACTTTAGGATGTGTATGAAGGTTCTAAAGGTTTACGCATCTTAGCGTACCCCTATGTCCAGTTTGGATATCAAGAACCGAGTATGAACGAAGAACTTCAGTGTTCCGTACGTGATCGTAACGTTCCGTAGGACTTGTTGGAAAAGATCAACGTTAATGATGACAAAACTTATTGAGTCAATTCAATGGAAGTTTACTAGGTTTATTGATTATGAAAAGAGTCAACTAGTATCACAACATGCTCCAGCCACATTGTTTTAATAATTTAATCCGATTGACATAATTTATGGTTATTTATTATTTATAAAATAGAATATGATCCATATCAATTAATTCTCAGGTGACCCGATGTGTTCATAAAATCATTATTTAACTATTCATATGGTGCCCAATGCTTGGATGACTATTTGGGGAATTCATAATTACAGTCGATCTACCTGGTTACTGAAGTATGTATGAGAGCGTGCGTGTATATAGGCATGAGTGTATGAGGGTGTGTACGATGGCGAGTGTGTAAGCAAGTGTGAGTGTATGAGGATTTGTACGATGGCGAGTGTGTAAGCAAGCGTGAGTGTATGAGGGTGTGTACGATGGCGAGCGTGTAAGCAAGCGTGAGTGTATGAGGATGTGTATGGTGCGTAGGTGGATGAGTGGACGAATGGCGCGAGCGTGTGATTCAGTTACAATTAGTGGGTTGGACGTGGTGATCGTGGTTCTTTCACATATGGGGTCGTCAGAGCCTACTAATCTCACTTACTTTCTTTCTTTTGATCCGTCTTTATTCGAAATACGCGTACCATACGATTATTTGTGTTGAAGCAGCAGGTATCCTTCTTTCGATCCCATAGGCTGTAGCTAGTCTGGGGCTAAAAATAATCTCATCCAGGTGCGTGGCCTCCTATGCCACTTCATTGGTTAGCAATGAAGAAGCGCTTCATTACACAAAACAAAACCATTTTTTATTTTATATTTTGTATATGTATTGTTCTTGTTTTAACCTGTTTATATTACTATACTAACAAATGAATGAAATAAATAAATGAATTTAATAAACTATAGAGCTGTTGAAAAATTTAATTAGAATTACTAGTTGTGGAATGAATACAATTACAATGGAAGATATACGCATGGAAAGCATATATTCTTTAGAATTCGTGGATAAAAATAATTTATTTAGTTTGATTACATAGCATAATACTATAATCCGATCACTTGGAACTCAACCACACCTACCTTATGTTGTTCTACTTTTCAAACCCATAACTCCTTTACCAACCAACTGTCCAACTCAATATCTCAATCCTCACTCCTAACTCAAAATTCCATAAAATAAATTGTCAGCATAAAATTTTAACTTCACCACAATTTAAAAAAAATCTTACATACCCCAATTTTTTCTTGTGTTTTGGACCATCCTCTATCTAAATAGCTAAAACAAAATTTGGTGTACGTTTGTGTGTGGTTGGGTGGGTGGTTTAAGTCGTGGGTGACCTTCCTATAAAGGATCTTGATGAAACTTTGATAAATGATCCAGGTTCGCTTGAAAATGGAAGATCTGTATTCAAATTTGGACAAATGGCGGAAGGTTTCCCGAGCCGCTCTAAGTTTAAATCTTCAATAACTTTTAATCCCGGCATATGATCTTATGGAAACTAATAAAAAGTTTAAGTACTGAATATTTCTGCATAGCAAATTCCGGCTAAAAAGTTTTATTGTCTGGGGTTTATCCCTACTGTAGCCTACAATTACCGATCGATGTTTATGAAACGTTGGTAAAACATGAGCAAGATTTTATCAACTTTTGGAGTATATTGGCTAAAAGGCTTGAGGGGTCCACCATATAACAGGTGGCTTTTTCCACCATGTTTTTTATATTTGCGGGAGTTGGGAGCATACAGAATTCGTTCGTGAATAAATTTTGATGACTCTTTGGAAAAAGATGCAAATATGTATGGCAAGGAACTGATTGATTTTTGAGCGATACTGAACAAAAATACTTTTAGAATTTTGAAAGATTTTAAATTTTTGTTAAAGTTAAGATAGTTAGTTAAAATATTTGATTTTATTCTAATTTAGGAATATTTTTAGAATTTTCAAAAAAAAATAGAATTTTTGAATTTTATATTTATTTTTAGAATTTTGAAAAAAGTTTCAATTTTTGATTTTGTAAGATTTTTTGAAATATTTTTAGAATTTTGAAAGATTTTAAGTTTTTGATTTTATTATAATTTTTATAATTTTGGAAAAAGTTTCAATTTTTGTTATTGTTATAATTTTTGCAATATTTTTCGAGTTTTGGAAAAAGTTTGAATTATTGAATTTTTAAGAATTTTTGGAATGTTATTATAATTTAGAGAAAGTTTAAATATTGGATTGTATTCTAATTTAGGAATATTTTTAGAATTTTCAAAAAAAATAGAATTTTTGAATTTTATATATATTTTTAGAATTATGGAAAAAGTTTTAATTTTTGATTTTGTAAGAATTTTTGGAATATTTTTACAATTTTGAAAGATTTTAAATTTTTGATTTTAATATAATTTTTATAATTTTGGAAAAGGTTTCAATTTTTGATATTGTTATAATTTTTGAAATATTTTTAGAATTTTGGTTTGAATTTGAATTTTTGAATTTTTGGAATATTATTAGTATATAGAAAAAGTTTAAATATTTGATTTTATTCTAATTTTTGGAATAGTTTTAGAATTTTGAAAAAAAAATTTTTGAATTTTAAATATATTTTTATAATTTTGAAAAAAGTTTCAATTTTTGATTTTGTAAGATTTTTTGAAACATTTTCAGAATTTTGAAAGATTTAAAATTTTTGATTTTATTATAATTTTTATAATTTTGGAAAAAGTTTCAATTTTTGTTGTTGTTATAATTTTTGCAATATTTTTCGAGTTTTGGAAAAAGTTTGAATTATTGAATTTTTAAGAATTCTTGGAATGTTACTATAATTTAGAAAAAGTTAAAATATTAGATTTTATTCTAATTTAGGAATATTTTTAGAATTTTCAAAACCAAATAGCATTTTTGAATTTTATATATATTTTTAGAATTTCAATTTTAGTTTTTAATTTTTGATTTTGTAAGAATTTTTTGAATTATTTATAGAATTTTGAAAAATTTTTGATTTTATTATAATTTTGGAAAAAGTTTCAATTTTTGATATTGTTGTAATTAATACAATATTTTTAGAATTTTTGAAGAAAGTTTTAATCTTTGATTTTGTAATAATTTTTGAAATATTTTTAGAATTTTGTTTGAAAAATGTTTGAACTTTTTATTTTATTTAACTTTTACAATATTTTTGGAATTTTGAAAGAAATATGAATTTGTGGTTTTGACATATTTTCTCGAAACGCTAAATGGAGAGGTTTTTGAGTAGTTCGCTGATTGTATAATCTTTTAATATATCTGTTATAGTTTTCCGACAACGTATTGATGTTGCGTATTAGTTTTGTAAAACATATCTAAACAGAGATAAAAATACATGAGCAATTTCACGCAAGTTCAGCAAGTTTTTGGGAAATTTTGACTTGACCCCTTTTAATTTTGATTATTTTTTGTTTATAGATAGTCTTTCATAAATAAAAACTGCAAGTTCAACTTAAATTTTTTTTTTTAGACCAGGGGGCACCCTGTGAAGACTGGTGCCCCTGGTCTAAAAAAAAAGAAAGTATGACAATCTTCTGTTAATTCACCACATGAAACAAAGTCAATTAATATTTTATAATTCTGGAAAGCAGCATCAATAATTCAAGACATCTTAGAGTGTTGAATCATTAGTTTCATATTTTGATGTATGGTACACACGCACACATTATGAACTCCTTGGGATAATTTGATACATTCTTGTGGTCGAAGGGACGTGAATTTAGTAAATCCTATTTTCACATCAGGAAACTTATTTTTAAACTCCACATAAGCTTCATTTAATGTACATAGCAATAAGCGCTTTTGTGGATTTGTGCTGAAATTGCTCATATTTTCTTTATTGTACATATATAATTTTTATAATATTTTAAAAAGTTCATTTAATAATAAAATTTTTGATATTTAACATAAAAAAAATCTCATAGTTTATAACTCCATTTTTTTAATTTTCCTTCAGAACTAAAAAAACTGATTCCCGACAGTCATATGCACAACAAATTTTATTTTCACTTATTATCTCCTAAGCTTTCACAAGTAGTTAGATATAAAATAAGCTGCAATTTTGTTTAAAATAAAAAGTTGTTGCGCCATCTTTTCTTCAATTACAAAGTTTTTTCTTATGTTACACCGTTAATAATTATTTCAAAAAATTAACAGTGTACATTTTTAAAAACTTTGTTTTAATACCTATTCAACGACATATCATTTATGAAAATCGATTCAGTAGTTTTTCTACAATCGCGAAGTTGAATCTTCGTGAAATTGCTCACATTTACTTTAACAAAATGTTATGTTTGATATACATCGCTGCTCAAAACTAAAAACCTTGTCCTCATAAAAGTTTTTTGCGAAAACTATATCAAAATCGTTAACGCAGACCGAAGCCTTGATATATCAGAGCTTGAGATTTCAGCCCCTCCAAATTTTAATAATTAGAACTACGCGAAATCTATAATTTTGGTTAGCTTTCAATTAAAGTATTTAATGGATGTTATAGCTCACTATATACCCAAAACACTATGTTTCCAGAGCTGTGGTGAAGTCAGCCTATGTATGCATTAGCATCGCAATATTTTTTTCTGTTTTTAAATTAAATTCGTAATTTTCTTTAGTTTTTTCATAAAATGGTGAAAAAATGAATAATAAAATTATCAAAGAATTTAGTACGGCTTACCGGAAGATTGACAGATGTACTTCGGAATGATTTAATTAAATGTGTTTGTTTTGTTTACAAAAAGGTGGGTTAAGAAGTATTTGAAAATATATACATATATTTTCGAATAATGTTATAGTATATTTCTATAAATAAAGAGGGACAGAAAAGGAAAGTACAACTGCCAAGCAATATCTTGCCCATTACAAAGTTTAATAATGAACTACCAAGAACAAATTTCACATCACAAAGCTTTTATGTATTTATTTTTGTGTTTATTCAACCAACGTAGTCCAAAAATAATTTAAAACAAAAATTTTGATTTAAGGATGTTAAAAAATACAACTTTAAAATTATTTCTTTCAACACTTTCAAGTGAAAAATTAAAATAATTGAAATGAATCTGAAAAGTAAATAAAAGAAAATGCATAAAAATTTTTCATCATTTTCATAAAAATAAAAAATGTTATATTTTTTATTTTGACTAAATAAAATTTATTTCCAGATTGTTGAACTGAATATCTAATTCGAAAGTTTATTTTTTAGATTTACATCTATTTGCAAGCATCGTACTTATTGTGCATATGTGGATAAAATGCAAGCTTTTTAGTCATCATTATTATAGTCTAGCTAAAGCAGTTCATTTGAAAATTGACTTTTTTTTTAAATTCTGATAAATTTTTTATTATTTGTGATTATAAAGGAAATTTGTTTTGATAGAATATCAGAAGCAAATAATATAAGTTGATCAGTTTTATACCGAAACGTATGGCTCTATATAAGGTTGAAATTTCCATAAAAATTAAATACAGCAAAATATACGTATGCAATTCAAAGTATGTTAAACAGTACAACATGAAATTGAATATATGTAAATTTATTTTGGTTTTTCATACGAGCTTAAAAATTTTCTTATTTTCTGTCTTTTAATTTGACTTCAATATATAGTTAAAAATAATATAAATTATATTTAAATGTGATTTACCTTGCATATATATAGTTAGTTTTGTTCAGTTTTACTTATTCGAAATAATCAAGTGAAATAATTAATTTTCGTTTCTAAAATTGGAAACATAAAAGTTTTGAGGGTAGATTGATAAAAATTTGGCTAAACCATCAAAACATGATTTATCGAAAATCGATAATTCAGAAAAGTTTTCCTAGTTGTTGATCACATGATCAAATTCATAATTTTAATTTCAATCAAGAGTTTCATTACAGTTTCGTTTTTTTATAATTACATGAACTCCTTTTTTACCAACCCTCACGTTGCACTTGGTTTTTGAGACAAATTTATTGGTTACAATTATTTATGTTTAGAAATTTGACTAGAACTGTATTAAATATAAATGCATATAGTTAATCTAAAATAGTATACGTTTTTCTTATATTATTCTAAGAGTTTGAATTATTATAGCATTTTAAAAATTAACAAAACATAATTTAATTTTAAGTTCTTATTCATGGTAAAGTTTAATTAATCGTCAAAGAAAATGTTGCATGTACATATTACGATAAACATGATGTCTAAGACGTAAATTTGTAAGGCACACTATGCATTCCTGATAATGAAATCACTATCAGGAACATTTGAGGAGTTGCGTGCCTTGAGATTAAATTTCCGACTAGCTGTTCGATTATACCTTTCTTCAACCCATCACAAATGATGAATAAAACGAAAAAGTTTCAGAAGAAAACAGATTCAAATGAGGAAAGAAAAGGGACTCTGACGAGCCCAAAAGTCAGACGAAGCAAGACCATCACCAACACAATATTTTAAAAAAATTAACAAATTTAAAATTTTTGGAATCTTTTTTATCAATTTGTTTTAAAAGTAGACCTCTGCAGTTAGAGGTTCCTGAGTGAGCGGCTCCAACAAAAAAGCTTGTAAAACACAAAACGGGCTTGAATCAACCGGCACTCTCTCGGTCGCATTTGAGCCAGATCATAAAACCTTTCTTAGAAATGTGTGTTTTATTAATATCTTGGACAGGTTCGTAAATCAGAAAAATCTGACACATACTAGAAAAAAATTATTTTTTTTATTCGTCATAACGGCAGCCTGGATACTAATATTTTTAAAAACTTCATAAACTTAGAATCTGTGGTAACATTTTAATCCGTTTCTTATAAATATAAACCTCTGCAGCTAGAGGTTTTTGACTTGTTGGCTTCAACAAAAAAGTTTGCTACAATCCCCAACTACAATTTCCAAAAACCTTATAACAGTCAATGAAAAAAAAAAAAATAAAAAGATTGGAATAGAAGAAATTAATTTTTTTTTCTTAGAAATAAATATATACAGCTGATTATTCTGTAGAGCTGATCAGCCTAAATGAATATCATTTCGGAAATAAAAAATAAATCGATAAATGGAGAAAGTGTCTTGGGTGAAAGAAAATTTTAAAAACATCTACCTACTTTAACTTTGTTTGCCAATGTTGAGGAAAATGAAAGGAAATTATAATTACAATAGAGGGCATCTACCTTACAATTTGCAATTTCACATCGGGGCAGACAAATTATAATACTATATTACCAGAAGCAATTGGGTGGGGAAAAATTAGTAAAATGATATAAATAAAATTGAAGTGAAAATAATCATTCTCTATTCGTTTGAAGATTGAAGGGCAAACACCTCAAGAAGAAGCTACTCAAATAAGCCGGAAGAAACCATCACCAAAATTTAGCAATAGAAGTCGCAATGGACCATTTTGGATCTCAATCAGGAAATTTGGATTTTTTAATCGGGAAGCGATTAAACATTGGTAGATATTCAAAGGTTATATATATATATATATTTTTTTTTTTTTTTTTTAAAATAAAATGTGATGTGTAGTAGGCATTACAATATGTGTCACAACAACACATAAAAACCTTTTAAGACCAAGGTCCCACAACAACATGCGTTCTAAGGATGTTAATGGACGCAAATCTGTTTTTTTTTTGTTTTTTTTTAATATTTTTTTGTTAAATAATGGATAACTAAACCATAAATCCTATCACATATAAAATATGACATAGGCCAATATTTCGTGATAGGATAGGGAAAATAAAAATAAAATAAGAGGTAAAACGCAAATTTGTTTTAAAAATTTGCAGGAACAAAACTAAAATTGGTTTGCCAATAGTCCAGCTAATGGCATAATCCTTGATTATGGAACGCAGTATATTTTTCAATGATTAAAGCTCAGATATATAGTTATATGAAAGCTCGTTTCTTCGAGCAAGCTACAGCGTTCCAGCATCAAGGAATATTCATTAGCTAAGATTGAGAGTGCTACCGTTGACTGAATACAGTTCATCCGCCAGCACCCCTAAGATATCACCTTGGCTAGTGATATCTCACTGCTATTGCCAGTGGTATGTGATATCTCGCGTTAACTCATATGCCAATAGCAGGGACTGGAGTACGCGGGGTTGTCACACCCGTAGATATATATATATATATATATATATATATATATATATATATATATATATATATATATATATATATATATATATATATATATATATATATATATATATATATACAAAGGTATATATATATATATATATATATATATATATATATATATATATATATATATATATATATATATATATATATATTAGGGTGGCCCTTAAAAACAAAAATTTTTATTTTTTGTACGGCACCCTCCCATTTCGTGTGAATACCCATAAAAATATTATTTGCAAAATCTGATATCAATCGGTCAATTCTAAGACGTGCCCGACCACTTAAAGTTGAGAAATTTTGTTCTGGACCCTAAAAAAAAATTTTTTTTTTTGTGCGACACCCTCTCATTTCGTGTCAATACGCATAAAAAAATTATGTGTATAAATTGAATTCAATCGGTCAACTCTAAGGGGTGCCCCCGACCATTTGGAGTGGAGAGGTTTGGTTGTCGCCATTACAAAGAAAAATTTAAATTTTTTGTACGACACCCTCCCATTTGGTGTCGATACCCATAAAAATATTATGTGTAAAATTTGAAATCAATCGGTCAACTCTAAGGGGTGCCCCCGGCCACTTGGAGTTGAGAGGTTTTGTTGTGGCCATTATAAAGAAAAATTTTAATTTTTTGTACGACACCCTCCGATTTGGTGTCGATACCCATAAAAATTCTATGTGTAAAATTTGAAATCCATCGGTCAACTCTAAGGGGTTCCCCCGGCCACTTAAAGTTGAAAGGTTTGGTTGTGGCTATTACAAAGAAAAATTTAAATTTTTTTTACGACACCCTTCCATTTGGTGTCGATACCCATAAAAATATTATTTGTAGAATTTGAAATCAATCGGTCAACTCTAAGGGGTGCCTCCGGCACCTTAAGTTGAGGGGTTTTGTTGTGGCCATTATAAAGAACAATTTAAATTTTTTGTACGACACCCTCCAATTTGATGTCGATACCCATAAAAATATTATGTTTAAAATTAGAAATCCATCGGTCAACTCTAAGGGGTGCCCCTGGCCACTTAAAGTTGAGAGGTTTGGTTGTGGCCATTACAAAGAAAAATTTAAATTTTTTGTACGACACCCTTCCATTTGGTGTCGATACCCATAAAAATATTATTTGTAAAATTTGAAATCAATCGGTCAACTCTAAGGGGTGCCTCCGGCCACTTAAAGTTGAGGGGTTTTGTTAAGGCCATTATAAAGAAAAATTTAAATTTTTTGTACGACACCCTCCATTTCATGTCAATACCCGTAAAAATATTATGTGCAAAATTTGAAATCAATCGGGCAATTCTAAGACGTGCCTCCGGCCACTTAATGGCCAGAACAAAACCTTTCAAGTTTAAGTGGCCGGGGGCACGCCTTAGAGTTGAACGATTGATTTCAAATTTTGCAAATAACATTTTCAAGGGTATTCACACGCAATATGGGGGTGTCGTACAAAAAATTAAATTTTTCTTTGTAATGGCCAGAATAAAACCTTTCAAGCTTAAGTGGCCGGGGGCACGCCTTAGAGTTGAACGATTGAATTCAAATTTTACACATAATTTTTTTATGGGTATTGACACGAAATGGGAGGGTGTCACGCAAAAAATAAAAATTTTTTTTTTAAGGTCCAGAACAAAATTTTTCAACTTTAAGTGGCCGGAGGCACGTCTTAGAATTGACCGATTGATTTCAAATTTTGCACATAATATTTTTACGGGTATTGACATGAAATGGGAGGGTGTCGTACAAAAATTTAAAATTTTTCTTTATAATGGCCACAACAAAACCCCTCAACTTTAAGTGGCCGGAGGCACCCCTTAGAGTTGACCGATTGATTTCAAATTTTACAAATAATATTTTTATGGGTATCGACACCAAATGGAAGGGTGTCGTACAAAAAATTTAAATTTTTCTTTGTAATGCCCACAACCAAACCTCTCAACTTTAAGTGGTCAGGGGCACCTCTTAGAGTTGACCGATGGATTTCTAATTTTAAACATAATATTTTTATGGGTATCAACATCAAATTGGAGGGTGTCGTACAAAAAATTTTAATTTTTCTTTATAATGGCCACAACAAAACCCCTCAACTTTAAGGTGCCGTAGGCACCCCTTAGAGTTGACCAATTGATTTCAAATTTTACAAATAATATTTTTATGGGTATCGACACCAAATGGAACGGTGTCATACAAAAAATTTTAATTTTTCTTTGTAATAGCCACAACCAAACCTTTCAACTTTAAGTGGCCGGGGAACCCCTTATAGTTGACCGATGGATTTCAAATTTTACACATAGAATTTTTATGGGTATCGACACCAAATCGGAGGGTGTGGTACAAAAAATTTAAAGTTTTCTTTATAATGGCCACAACAAAACCTCTCAACTCCAAGTGGCCGGGGGCACCCCTTAGAGTTGACCGATTGATTTCAAATTTTACACATAATATTTTTATGGGTATTGACACCAAATGGGAGGGTGTCGTACAAAAATTTAAATTTTTCTTTGTAATGGCCACAACCAAACCTCTCAACTTCAAGTGGCCGGGGGCACCCCTTAGAGTTGAACGATTGATTTCAATTTTTACACATAATTTTTTTATGGGTATTGCACGAAATAAGAGGGTGTCGCACAAAAAAAAAAAAAATTTTTTTTACGGTCCAGAACAAAATTTCTCAACTTTAAGTGGTCGGAGGCACGTCTTAGAATTGACCGATAGATATCAGATTTTGCAAATAATATTTTTATGAGTATTCACACGAAATGGGAGGGTGCCGCAAACTGTACAATGAAAAAAAAATTCTAGTGTAATCTAAGGGCCACCCTTATATATATATATATATATATATATATATATATATATATATATATATATATATATATATATATATATATATATATATATTATATTTATATATATATATATATATATATATATATATATATATATATATATATATATATATATATATATATATATATATATATATATATATATATATATATATATATATATATATATACATATATATATATATATATATATATATATATATATATATATATATATATATATATATATATATATATATATATATATATATATATATATATATATATATATATATATATATATATATATATATATATATATATATATATATATATATATATATATATATATATATATATATATATATATATATATATATATATATATATATATATATATATATATATATTAGACTATATAGACGATATATATACGTTAAAAACTGAATTTTGCGAGACGCCCCCTAGAAAAATTCTTTGTGGTCAAAAAACCACAACGGCACTATTTTTTTTTTTAAGTCAAAAGAACACGTGCCGCAAAATCATCGAAGTTTATTTTTTGATAAAATTGTTAATATTTCATAAAATATGCAGATGTCAAAAAAATCATAAAATCTTTTTGGTAGGAAATTTAATTCTCTACAAAAAAGGTCCAAGTCATTTTTTTCCTAAAACCTATATTTCTGATGATATTTAAAAATAAAACTTGAAATTCTTCGAAACTCGTAAAACCGAATGATGAAAATTTCGATGAAGAAGTGCTAATTTTGATTTTTTTTTTCACGATTATTTTTTTATACATTTCATTCTATAGCATAAGAAGAAAATTAGGACTTTTTCGTTTCTTTATTTTTTGTTTTTTAAAAATTACGAAAACTTACAGGTTCATTTTCAAAATATCATGAGAACTATACGTTTTCGGGCAAAAATGACTTGCATTTTTTTTGTAGAAAATTAAATTTCCTACAAAAATGGTCATGTGACTTTTTTTGACATCTGCATATTTTATGAGATATTTGAAAAAATCTACAAATGTTTCAAAAAATCATCTTCGACGATTTTGCGGCACGTGTTCTTTTGATTTAAAAAAAAAAATAATGCCATTGTGGTTTTTTGACCACAAAGAATTTTTCTAGGAGGCGTCTCGGAAGATTTAGTTTTTAACGACCAGTCTAATATATATATATATATATATATATATATATATATATATATATATATATATATATATATATATATATATATATATATATATATATATATATATATATATATATATATATATATATATATATATATATATATATATATATATATATATATATATATAAATATATATATATATAAATATATATATATATATATATATATATATATATATATATATATATATATATATATATATATAAAATATATATATATATATATATATATATATATATATATATATATATATATATATATATATATATATATATATATATATATATATATATATATATATATATATATATATATATATATATATATATATATATATATATATATATATATATATATATATATATATATATATATATATATATATATATATATATATATATATATATATATATATATATTTGCAACTAGTTACATGGTGGAATTAAGGGTTAAAGGTTTTGTGAAGTTATAAATGGTTTTTTAAAAAAAAAAAAAAATTAATTATAAGCTAAACGATATATTTTATATTGATGTGTAACGAAGATACTATACTTCGTAAATTCGAGTCACATTACCTTATAGCACACGCGTTAGATTTACACTAACGAAAAAACTTTCGTAGTTGTTTTCACACTAAACAAACATATTTTCCAATATTCCATTCGTCACGGTCTATCGCCATAGTTTCTGTATTGGTTTGTCAACAAATAGTTGTGCAATACCAACCATTCGTAAACGCGCTATTTCCATATGTAATTTCTTACCATCTTTAGTAATTAATATTTGTCATATATTCAAATTTTTTTTAAATACAATTTAGTGGTATAGATAGTGGGTACAATATAGTGGGTACAATAATTGACAAAAAAGGAAATAAAATTTCCAAAGAAACTGCCTTATCGATTCGTTATTGTTTGGGAACGACTGTACTGTACTATAAATATAAGTTGACAGATAGCTTCTCGCTCTCTTAGTTCGACTATTTTTCCAAATAGTAACATCTGTTTTAGTTTTGTTTTGACATTTTTTGGCTGATACATATCTTGTAGCGTGGAATGGACATTGGTTAAATTTTTGGATAGATAAATCGCTCAGCTTCTTGGCTTGGTTGGAAGATTTGTGAAGATATATTACACCAGGGAGGAGAATAGGAAGTTTTGGCCAGATTGATGAGTAGATAAGACGACGAATTTTCTATGTAAAGTGTTAGTCAGTGATTATCGAAATATATTAGAAATGAGGGATTTGTTTTTCATATATCAGCTGCGGATATAATATTGTCAGTTTACGCGGGATATGTTAATAAAATTTAACCTTAGTACAATTTAGTAAAATCATTAGTGCTTACTCAATTAACTTGATAATGCCTAGAAATAAGCGGCATTTGTTTCTGTTAATTTAACTAACTGTGTAGCAAAGTAACGTTAATGTCATGTGTGTCGGATAATTTAATTAATTTTTAGTGATTTAGCCTAAATAGCATATGTTTCGTATAAACTATCGTATTAATTTATTGAATTTATTTTAGTGACGTACTGTAAATGTCATACGTATCGTATTAATTTATTTAGCTTTTAGTGACGTAAAGTAAAGGTCATATGTATCGTATCAATTTAATTAAATTTTATCGTGAATCGAAGTAAATGGGATATGTTCCGCATACTCAGAATAACGCAATTTAAAAATTTGAAAAAAAAAAAAAAGAAATTATTTGTTGTCGATTGTAGTTGAACTAAAATAAAAACAATAGTACATTATTTAATTAGGAGCTAAAGTGATACTTTTTGTGTTGAGTCTATAGTTTGACGGCCGACCGCAGGGAGGCCGACAATTATAGACGAAACACAAAAAGTCACTTTAGCTCCGAATTAAATACACTATTTTTTCAGCAAACGTTTAAATTTTTTATAAATATGAAATTAATACATCAAACTTTTTATAAATATGAATTTGTATCGTCATAATTACTTCCAAAAAAGAGAAAAAAAAACATTTAAATTTGTATGAATAAAATTTTTTTATCAAAGCAGCCTTTTCAAAATTTCATAATATGAGAATCAACTTATTTTTTGTTGTCATGGTTATACAATATGTTTGAAAAAATAAAAAACTAACAAATAACAAATGCTACTTTACAGCCTCCGTAATATAAAATGAAAATGGCGTTACTTACTACTCGCTAGACGTTACTTTTTCTGTTAGGCTAAAAAGTAAGACTTTAGCTAACTCCCTAGCGGCAGTAAAGTTAAACTTTACAGCCGTTTGCCGAAAAAAAAATTATATTTATGTAATATGTGAATCGCTGAGGCAGAAAAAAAAGAAGTGTATAGCAAGATATTGATTCTTGTTTTGTTTTTGTATGTTGGATCATTCGACAATATTTTTTTCTGTTTTGGGTCGTACATATAATTTTTAAATAAAACAAAATTTTAATGAATAATCTAACCAAAATGCCTCTAAACTGAACATAAAAGAATAAGTTAAGATTAATGTCTGTTAATATTAATTCTAAATCGTTTATTTTTGATAATGTGTTAAATAAAGAAAATCAAGTAGAAAAATTAACCAAAAACGATTGAGTGTTAATTTGAGATTGTGTGTGCTTGTTCAAGAACTGTCGCCCGGTATAGATTTGGAACGGACTTCCATTGGTTTTTTTGGTTTGATCCTGTGACATCTAATTGATCTACGGAGGGTACATTCGATAAGTCTAAAACTATTTTTCTTGTCCCAAACCGCTTGACAAGATCCAACCATCACAGACTACAGTTGTCGGTTCTGTTGATTCGAGGCAGGAGCTTAACCATTGCAGACCTTCATCTGGCTGTTTTTTTTTGTGTGTTTTAACGTCTTCAATCAACCTTATAGTCATACAACGACTACAACCAGATTGTCATTCGGTAACATTTCTGAACTGGATCTTTTACCATTTATATTGAATTTGACTTCACAATCATTGCCATCATTGAAGCAACATTTGATTGGAGGTGGAATGATTTAAGAATATTGTTTCAACTCTAGTACTAGCGTGCCGTAACACTTCTGGGTTGTAGTTAGTAATCTTATTATTGAACTTGGCACATCAAACATCGTATTATTGGGAAC